>JAVQJS010063159.1:0-12460 GCA_036024795.1 Galaxias rostratus | reverse complement strand
AAAGTAATTATGCGACAACTTAGTAACATTAGCGTGGTGAATGGGAGGACTTTAAGGAAGTGCCCAAGTCAATCGCTGGAGTCGGGAAATTACGTTGAATTTTTTTTTTGATTTAATGTTTGTATCCAATGAGTACCAATAATACTTTACTATATACTTGAGGGATTACCTTACGAGTCTCTCATTTTGCCTTTGTCTTTGTTAGGACAACGAACGTCGTTGAGGCAGTTGAGCAGCAAAACATCGATGAAAAGTGAAAGTGAGGAGACTAGTGCGTACAATGTATTGATCTTTGTTGCCACTAGATGGCGTATTCTTGAAACTCAAAATCTAAAATCTTATCGATGGGGAAGGTACAAAAGTATGAAATTACTTCTTACTTCACAAAATGACTTTACAGCTGTGTAATGAGATTTTCGCTACAATACTAATATTTTTATGAATAACACATAATTTGGACAACTGTAAAAACTGGATAACTAAAAACGCACATTTTCGTGAAAACTGAGAACATTTGGAACTTTACTTGTTTATGTTTTTTTATTGCAATACAATACTACAACTATACTTATCTAAAAGTTACTCGAGCACAGTAAATTAGAGACAGGTACGAGGGTAAGATAAATTTAATGTGAAACATCCGTTTTACGCTTAAATTTGAAGTTGACGGCTGTATGATAATTAATAGTTTGAAGGAAATGAATAGTTACATTGTGCCGAAAAACTGTACGGCAGTTAGGCTTTAATAAATATATAATTTTTTAATTAAAATATGTTTCTTCTGGAGGCCTCCATCTTTGTGTGGAGCTAAATAAAATACAATCACAGATTTTACCTTCAACAACCAATGATCGTGGTATTATTTCTTACTAACCAATAATCGAAAGAAATACAAGTCAAATATTATTTAGCCAATCACGTAATATATTGCTAAAATATCTGCACATGCGCTTTAAGTACGAAATCTCATGTGTTTCCTACGTCGGTGGAGGTCATAGACAGATTTGGTGAAATTGTAGGTGAGTACTTAAAAACTAACGTTATTTGTTTTAACTCTTAAATTTCCATTCCGAATGTATACAATAGCATCACATGACTACATAGCTTGTGCTATTCAATGACATTAATTCGTTAAGTAAACTGTTGTTACGTAGTTTAAAATGATTTGGTTACATAGCGCTGTCGCAAGTTCATTTGCAAATGTGAAATGTAACAAATGCACGACAGACCGCTCGCTAATCTTGATTGTCAGCTGGTCTTTTTCTTGACTTAATAGATATTTGTTATAGTGGTTGTCTAGACTTGAAGATACATTTTTGAGATTGTGGTTCTCAGACGTTGGTCACCGTAGGTAGGTCAGTTGTAGCTCATTGCATCACTAACTTACGTTAGCGCTGGTATAAGCTAGCATGATGTAGCTTATCTGCTTCTAGATGTGGTCATCCTAGTAGGACTAGTCTCACTATTAGCCGACAAATCAGTCACTGTCTGGCGTGCATGCCATGCGGCCTTGTCTGGCGTCAAAAGGCTAGATGTTGCGTGCTTACAAAATTTGATTTGTGCTTATCCCAAGCCTTGAGCTGTTAAATCCAATCCCCAAACGAAGCGCACACTACCAATTTTTACCATATAAATGTATCTGTGTGGGTACCGCTTATCCATCCCTTCACTCACTCCTACTTTCCCCTTTCTTTGTTTCAGTGCATCTGCATTGCTGTCATGGCAAAACTATTTGAATCCATCGGAAAATTGGGACTGGCTCTGGCCGTCGGTGGAGGCGTTGTGAACTCTGCCCTCTACAATGGTCGGTGACTGTTGGCTTATGTAAACGATATGAAAGTAATGACATTTTGATTAAAAAAAAAATCTGTCAAAGTTTATTTTTAAAACATTCATCATTATGGTTTTTGTTAACTTTATTACTTATCAGCGGTCTCCACAGTCTGCAAATCGGTTGTGCACAAATGCTTAATTAATGCATAATTTCAATCTATGTCAGAAAATAACCAATGAATAAGAAGGAAACCATGAAAATATCAAGTGAAATGTTTGACTACAGTGTCTGTACACAAATAAAATACTACAGTCAGATCGGTCTTAACAACATAGCAAGTTCTGATGTGTTGACATAGTTCTAAAAAATATTTGGACAATATAGATCTTGCATCAAACTTAAAACACAAACTTATAGCATTCGGTGTCTCCAAAGGGCACATATTGTCTCTTTGGAGACCTGGCCTTTGTTCTGACTGTCCCCTCACCTCTGAACCACATCATAGTCTGGAACATCATCTAGGATGCCCAAATTTGGCCACAACATTTCACCTCTATAATGCTTATCACCACATGGATAAAGTGTATTTCCATCTACTACTGTTAGCTGTTAACACTATATTTTTCCTTAGTTGATGCAGGGCATCGGGCGGTGATATTTGACAGATTCCGGGGCGTTCAAGACATAGTGGTTGGTGAAGGTACTCACTTCCTTATTCCCTGGGTTCAGAAGCCTATTGTTTTTGATTGCCGTTCTCGTCCACGCAACGTTCCCGTCATCACAGGCAGCAAAGGTTAGTCTACCTACGACAAAATGTACCTTTGGGTAAATACTTGTTTCAACTTTGCTGTTGGTTATTGTATAGACCTAACCTTCTCTTCATGTATATTTTAAATATTACACCATACAGATTTGCAGAACGTAAATATTACACTGCGTATCCTCTTCCGGCCGGTGGCCGGGCAACTCCCCCGCATCTTTACCAGCATTGGAGAGGACTATGACGAGAGAGTGCTGCCATCCATTACAACAGAGGTCCTCAAGTCTGTGGTGGTGAGTGAGATGGAGCAAAAAAACAAACATTGTGTGTGAAAATACTGAACAATTTGATATCGCCCTGGTTTCTTATGTAGATAATATATTTGGTCCGCTTTCCACAGGCTAGATTTGATGCTGGGGAGCTGATCACACAGAGAGAGCTGGTATCTCGTCAAGTCAGCGAAGACCTGACAGAAAGAGCGTCCACTTTTGGCCTTATCCTTGATGATGTTTCCCTGGTACGACCACGTTGAGTAACCTCCAGTGGCCCTAGATTTGATTAATGATCGAGATACATTAGTCTTTCAGATGTTTAATGGGAATCCTACGATCTCGTTTTCCTCCCACAGACACACTTAACCTTTGGAAAAGAGTTTACAGAGGCTGTGGAGATGAAGCAGGTGGCCCAGCAGGAAGCTGAGAGGGCTAGGTTTGTAGTAGAAAAGGTAAGGAAGCACCACTAGTTTAACAGTAAGTTTAGAATCCACATCATCCCAGTGGGCTTGCAGTTTGCTCTTTCTACTTGACAACAATAATCTATAGTTAAATATCACTGAACAGTTACCATCCACAATTTCAGACCATCGTATTTGTAGATATACTAGATTGAATATTTAAGTTGTTGCATGTCACCTAGAAAGTGTTATCTGTGCCTTCTTCTAAAATGCATTGCATGAACTAACAGTTATTCTCCTTACCTTTCAACAGGCAGAGCAGCAGAAGCAAGCTGCTATCATCTCAGCAGAGGGAGACTCTCAGGCTGCCCTGCTTATTGCCAACTCTCTACAGGAGGCTGGAGATGGTCTGGTAGAGCTGCGAAAGCTGGAAGCTGCGGAGGACATTGCTTTCCAATTGTCACGTTCCCGCAACATTACCTACCTTCCCTCAGGGCAGGGCACACTCCTCCAGTTGCCCCAGTGATGCCTGAACGGTCCTTACCACCCTCTGCCTGTATAACCAACAAGTATGGGGATAAAGAAACGGGCATGTAGACGATTACGCAACAAGGACTCTCCACCGTCACATACACAAATCCTCCTACTCCCTCTCCGACTAACTATGGACTGGGCTCTGTTGTTATGACTTTGTTAGAAAGGGAGTTAGTCCATGATGAGGCTGTTATGTGTGTGGGTGCTGTGGAGGGAGCTATCGTCTCAATGTTTAAAAAGCCACTTGTAGTGCTTTGTCTATAAATTAGCAATGCAGTAAATTCAAAGATTTGGATGTTCTATTCAGACTGGTTCAAATCAGTGTGTATGTTGGATTTAGTTTCTTTGTGAAAGCAGAGTGGAATTGTATGCAAAACTATATCTTTGATAGGGACAATTGTTCATAAATCATTAGAAGCTATTTACCCAATACATATTGATGGCTAAGCCAATGAGTGGGTGAATATAGAAATTATTCTTTGTACACAGGTGACTTTAGCGTAATTGAAATACCTACTGTGGTTGCACTTTTCTGTTTATGCCTGCCTAGATCATAAAGCTAGTTTGTCAGCATTGACTGAGTACTTCAAGTGGACTTAAATGTGCCTGTCAGAAAAGGTAGAGGATGGTATTGTATCGCTGTGCGTTTACTTTGTAGGAAGAAAACACCCTGTATTCCACTGACAATGTCTTGCTCAACATAATAAAATTGTCTGATTTCTAATGCTTTCAGAAGTGTCTTTTTTATAATATCTACAAGAGGTTAATCTTTGCATGCTTTATTGTGCATGTCTTATGTCATTGGGTTGTGGTTTTCCATTGAGGACATCCATGTGGGTGATAAATAACTAAATTAAATAGTTTTTTTTTCTTGAACTTTGGTGTGTCCAGCAGGTTCCTGCTAGGTGAATGAGACTATTGTTTGCTTGCTGAAATTTCAATAAATGCCTTCCAACTCACAATAATAAATTTGTGTATCATACTTAGTACATATTGCATCGTGGAAACTTCATGGTTTCTTAGATTAAAATGTTTATTGCGATTGTGATCGTGATCAGAAAGTCAAAATGATTAACTTATCTATGAAAAGTGCCTTATTTGAAAATTACCATTGATGCTGATTTACTGTCGTTCATTCTGCTCTATCTGGTTTGAAGGGGATATCGAGACATGCCACCTCGCGCCTGCCCAGACAGTGGCCAGAATGCCTTGGATGAGCGCGGGAGGCTGGGGCGCGCGAGACCTTGGCCAGGCCACGTAGCGAGGAAGGACTGTACACGAATGAAAATGATTATCCAAATTATAATGTTATGTTGTGTCGCTCAGAAATAATCTCAAATGCTATAATTACAAATCGAAGCACCTAACACCATTCACGCATTCACGAGGTAAAAGCGGCGAAAGCTCGCGCCTTGTGAAGGTCTGAATCTGTGCAACTCAAATTGCACGAATGGATTGAGAGACGAGGGCGCTCTTGCACAGCCACAAGGTAAGCAAGCAGGCGACACAATATTTAACCACCTAGCCACAAGTTATTTTATTAAGAACCATGACGATGACAACACACGAGGTAGTAACAGTATTATTTCCTGAGATAGTTGTCTGCATAAATATTTGCACACATGATGTTAATTCACCGTACGATTGTTAGCGAGTTATAATGGGTTTCTCAGCACATCCTTTTTGTTAAGTTGCTAACGCGTCAACCTTAGCAGGCTAACGATAGGTGGAGAAGGATTTTTTTTATTTATTTGGCACAGACATCAAGTCATTCTAACGTTAGATAACAAAACAAGAGTGTTGTCGGTTGTTACGAGGTTGGTCCTGGTCAACTTATACGGCTATTGCTGGATTTAACTTTAATGTTAATTTTGAATTTACCCATAGCCAACCACCGCTAACCACAGTGTGCTAACGGTGGACAGAATTTAGCTTGCCTTGGGTTAATCTGGGCGGTTTTTGGTTAAAAATGTGTAAAGCTGTTCATCCAGCTGCTAACGTTAATTAAGGACTAGCTAATTATTTGCACCCTCTATAGCATGCCCAGATGCATGGAAAATTGCTATTGTAACTTGGCCAACTCAACATACAACGTAGCTGACACAATGTTAAATCAAGTTATACCAACGACGTTAGCTACCTGGTTGTGTATTCTAATGTTGTGCTAGTGGCACTCAAGCGTTTAGTTAGTACATATTGAGCTAACGCTAGCTGCTTTCATGACGTAGCGTGCTAGATGCTACTAACATTACCAGTTTTACATAACCGCAGTTACTTTCACTATTAGAACACTACTACTACAAGTTCTTGGGCCTGCCTATGATTTTTATGTCCACAATGTTTCCCTCTAGTTTTAACCCTTTCTTAGACTTTGTCTCAAAAGTTCGATATTTTGGAAATAGTCTACTGCAGCATCGAAGTAAAATTATACACATTTATATAAGTGGTTTCCTCACGACCTGCACGTGTCACATTAAGGAATTAACGTTGGGATAGAAGTCGTTACAATACAACAGGTGCATTTTTGCTTATATTCTTAATTATTTGTAGCTTTCCAAGACAACGTTAGTAATATTACGAACTAACAGTTGCTAATTCAAAAAAATGTTCTTCGAGGAGGAAGAGGAATATGCTTTTTTGACGGCTGATGCAGGCATTCTATTTTGGAGAGGGAACTTTAGATGTGTTTCAGGCATCAACAGGCCCTGGTTGGAATACATCCAGTGCGGTGATATTCTGTTAATAAATTGTAAGCTAAGTACTAGAACATATCTGATCACATTGTGTATGTTGTGCTTGTGCTTTTTCTGTTATCTTTTTTTTACCAATGTAATAGATATTTTTAGAGAATGTATTTAAACTGAAATGTAAAGTGCTGAATCTGTCAGCCCAAATCTGATTGCTGAGCTTTAGCTTTTGTAAAAAAATAAATTAACCTAGATTCACTAGACTTGTTTTACTATATTGGGGGCATTTTTGTTAACCATAGCCTTGTTTCTCAATAGTAGAATTGTAAAACATGTTTTGCCATCTAATTGATAGCTTCTGCTTTGCTCTGCATGGTAGGCATTAGGCCCAAATAAGTACAGCAGCATGGAAGAACCCCTGCTGTGTGCCACACTGTGAGCTGGTTAAGGTCTTATGAGTTTGGCGGAATGTGCACCCTCACCGTACTCTCAAGCAATTAAAGAGAAAGCTCATTACAGTTCAGACTCAGAGGGAGCATGTATTCAAAGGTAAAGGTAAAACATTTAACTGCTTTAAAGGCCCTAGTTGTATGTCTTAATTTAGACGTTTGAATGGCCTCTGTCTCAAGAATTGCCTTTTGATCCTCTCCATATATACAACTATCTTGTTCTGTTGCCTAGGCCCCAATTGTGTTTTCCCTGACTAACGTTTTGAAGCACTGCAATGCACTGATCTAATGAGTGAGCTTTGGCTTGTTATAAGTGGAGCATATCAAAAGGCCAGACAATGTATAAATGTGTATAGACTCTAATCTCTGAAGTCCTGTTATTACTAATAGTACTCTTGTGATGTAGATATGTACATAGGTGACCTCGGGCGTCTTGAAAGGCGACCGAAACCTATATGTGTCATTATCATACATGGTTTGTTTGATAGGCTGTATAGTGTATGCCGAGATCGGTGCCACCTTTATTTCCCCCCTTTCTCTTGGGGATCAAAGTTCATCTTTGAGGCCAACTCAAACTGAAAAACACACTCACCAATAAAGACCATATGCTCATACCTGTACATATGGGTGTAGGTTGGCATAATACCAACAGATATTACAGTGAGTGCTGTCTTTCTGCTTCCCACATCAAAGAGTTGTTGTATTTCAATGTGAGTGAAACTCTGAAGCGAGCAATTACTAACTGTGAGAAAGTGCACTTAGTTAAACAGAGTTGTATTAGGTCCATCGTTTGTTTTCAGACATGTTGACGTACTCTCACCATGGGATTTTCTGAATAGCAGAACCTAGACTACGGATGAGAACCCAAATGATTTGACATCTCGACCTTTATTTTTGCCTTAGAAAGAGGTCAGAGGAGAATGATTCTGCTCCTCTTGCTCCTCTTGGTCCCTTATTTAGGCAAAGAGAGTGAACAGGAAGATTTAAAAGCAAACTGTTAAGCCATTTTATTATATTGTTTACTATTATTTCCAACAATTGTTTAATGCTTGCATCACAAATGGCAATGTACTGTTTCCTATAGTTATTAGGCTATCCCAACATTTATACAAAGACTTATCTTTCAGATTGTGTATCTGTAAGCTATGCGAGTTGCATTTTTATTTCAGTGCAGAGCTCCCTCAACCCTGTGGTGTTAATGCTCTCAGAGCTCCTGACCAATTCTCAGAAAGGATCTGAGTAGGCATGCACAGGAAGGTTGTGTGTGTGTGTGCGTGCGTGTGTGTGTGTGTATTTGGATTCCTAGCATCATACACATACATTGTAAGGTGTTTGAGTGAATGTATTGCGTGTAAATGTGTTGAGTATGTATGTGCAAATTAATGTGTCGTAAGATTGTGTAGTGTACAAAGTATGTGATGCATGGGTCCTGTGTTTTTATTTGTCTCTGGTTCTGCACAAATTTGTCCAAAAACGAACGTCTCAATTGTTGCAAGCTCTGCTGTTTTCTACAGAATTGAAACGTATCTTGGTGCTTTTACAAACAAGAGGATGGCTTGCCTATAATTGTTGTCAAATGTGTGCCATATGGTTACAGTTAGTCAAATATGATGAAAGGAAATGTGTATTTGTGCAAGCCAAAGGTAAACTGTAAACCCATCATAGTGCTGACTCATGGCTAATGCACAAGGTCGTTAGAGGTTAACTGACAAACTATAATTGTTTGTTGAGGTGACAGTTGTGCATACAGAGAATCCCCTTGCGGAGCAACGTCGTAACAGAGAAATATAAGATTGTTGTTTTGATCTTGTGCTCTGCGTTTTTTTTGTTTTTACTTAAGATACCAGATTGTAAGATAAATCATACTTAATATAGTTGCGCTCATTATTAGTTATTGCATTTGAACACATCTCCCACGCTCACGAGTTTGAAAAGCTGACATACAGTTTCCTGTGGTTCAGCGTATGATTCAGCTTCCTGACTGTGGTTACTACTCGATGCTCTCTAACTGCCATTGGGTGTAAGTTTGGTGTGTTTGTGGGCAAACGAATGTGGGTGTAGAAAAGGGCTGTGTGTGTGTATGCATGCGCAAAATCTCAGTCACTTCAACAAAAGCTCTTTGGCAGATGGGTTATATGAGGTTTGTACCTTTATGCAGGTTTTTGATGACTGTAGTAAAACTATATAGAGTAGGTCTAAACTTACCCTTAATATTCGGTCAATCGTGATCATATTGTAATTATTCGTTCTGTTTTGTGCTCTGGTGGAGACCACTAACCTGCATTTTAATGTGAGCCAATGCAGGCTAAAGGTGTGGCCATTGGTTCTCAAATTATATTGAATAGTTTTAGTCTCCCTAAAGTGTGGGTTGCTTTTTTGGAGTAGGTGAATGTATATAATACTATTGGAAGGATGTAAAATAGATGATGTATGAGTATGTTAATGAACGTTGAGGATACACCAAGTCAAGCACCCTCTTCTTGTTCTGAGGCCTCCACGCTCACACCCAGTTTTGAAAGATTGGCGGTCAAATGTGGTGCCGATTTTCAGTGTGCAATGGTTGTAAACTAGTTTTAATGAAGAAAAAGCCATTGCACTCGAGTGGTGTGGCAGCTCTTGCAAATCCAACCCCCCACTTTTTTCTTTGTGTTTTATTTTACAGGCAAATGGCTCCGGAAACCAGGAACAGAAGTTGTGTCTGCAGATTCCAGTACGCTGTTAAGGTCATCGTTACTTGTTTAGACACTTGAGCAAATTGCAATTGGGATTATTCTTGAGAATAATTGACACAAGTAGAAACCCTTGCTTTGAAAATATTGAACCACCGAAGCTTTTCAATGTGACTGTAGCTTATGGAACAAAGCTGTACCCAGTGGAATAAATCCCATTTTTTTCTCCCCACCTCGGAGAAAATGGAGGCCCTCTTTGAATCGGGGTGAACGGTTCTCACCAGTTCCCCCTTCGCCTTCCTTTCTCTGTAGTAAGTGGAGGGGAGGGGGATCGGTGTGTCTCCCCCTGCCCCTCTGTATACACCTTCAGCTTGACTGGAAGTTGTGCGTGTGCGTGTATTTAGATAGCTAGGCTTGACCTAGAACATCAACTCCCTGCTCCATCTCCCACCCTCTATGAAATCCTGCCAGAGCTTTAAGGAAGAGGTGTCCATCCCTGGCCCGGACGGGATGTCCCAGGAAGACGGGCGCAGGACTCAAGGGGCCCAATCTTACTACCCAGAACCTGACCTGGCAGGCAAGCTCTACAAGCGAGAGGGCGGCGGGAAACCTTACTCTGTGCTGGTGGACAACAAAATGGCAGGAAAGCCCGCCATGGGGGACCACAGTCTCAGTCAGCAACCCCCTCAGCATGCCACCTCTCAGCCACAGCAGTACTTTAGAGAGGGAGGAGCAGGACAGGAGGCAGGTGTACAGGAAGCCCCAGCTGGCAATGGTGGCACCTCAGACGACACCGAGGAAGAAGAGGAGGAGGACGACGATGACGATGAAGAGGATGAAGGTGAGGGCTGCGAAGAGCAAGAGGAAGTGGAAGAAGCCTTCAAGAGGGAGCAGATTATCGTGGAGGTGAACCTGAACAATCAGACACTGCACGTATCAAAGGGGGACAACAAAAGTGGTGACCTGGGACCAGTCAGTGATGAGGAGGAGGAGGAGGAAGAGGAGGATGAGGAGGAAGAGAGTCCCGAGGAGGAGGAGGAAGAAGAAGAAGAGGACGACGACGATGATGATGAGGAGGAAGAAGAGGAGCTTGAGAGTCGAAGAACCAAAAGGGCCCGTCGAGGAGTCAGCAGTACAGCGGCGGCCCCACAGCCTCGGAGAAAGAGCCTGCGCACTGCGCTGAGCAAAGCCAGCGCTGGCATGACCACCCGGGGCCGACGGAAACGTGTTGAGCCCCCAAAGCGGAAGCGCAGGACCACAAAGGCCACCTCCTCGACAATCACGGCGGGCGGGAAGGCCGGCGCGGAGGAGAGGGAAACCCTGGCGTGTGAGAAGTGCCCCCGTGTCTTCAATACCCGCTGGTACTTGGAGAAGCACATGAACGTCACCCACAGACGCATGCAGATCTGTGACAAGTGTGGCAAAAAGTTTGTGTTGGAGAGTGAGCTGGCTTTACACCAGCAGACAGACTGTGAAAAGAACATTCAGGTGAGCCCACCCCATTCTGCTTTGAGTGTGCATTGGTTGCACAGTTTAGACTATTTCAATCTCAACGTCTCTGTCATAATGTAGCCATCTTCTTGTCAGCTTGTAAGGAATGCCAGTTGTCAGCAGAGGGCAGTAAAACATAAGAAACTATTCAGAACTCTGTCTGCGCTAGCTGTGTGCATTTGGCAAATGTTGGCAATGACTGTGTCAATGAAGGGTTCATCAAAGATAATGTGTGATGTATAAGTTGTACATTCTAAGTAGCTTAATCCTATCTTGCCTTCGCAATATCATCTATTTTCTATATTGTGGTATTGTCTACATTTGTTCATTGAATATGATTTCGATATTTAAAGGGGCCTTATTATGCACATTTTGACTTACCTTTATTTAGGAGTTCTACAAGAATAGGTTTATGCGTTTTAATGTTCAATAAACCCTTTATTTAGCACCTCTATTCACCCTCTGTCTGAAACACTCCATCTAAGCTCCAGGATCTGTAAGGCCTCCCTCCCGATGAGCTCAGTCTGCTCTGATTGGTCGAGCTGACCAAACACATTTGCATTCACACAATAAAACGTTGTCGACACGTTAAAACGAGTTGTCACAATAAAGCAAAACCACAATACAAAATTCCCCACCTTTGCTCTGACTGGTTCACTCTGAGGGCCTGCCAAAGTAGCCGCTAGGTAGGCAATGTGCAAATCTGTGACTTAAAAATGTTGATAAAAGTTACGTAAGAAAATGCCGGACTACGAACGAGATGTTTTTGGCCGTTCAGGAGCAGTGATTTCTGTGAGAGAGATCAGCTAATAGGGACCCCTTAAAACTTAATTGAAATGCATGTGACAGAGTTCCCAAGAGTGCAGTAAAGTAAGCTATGACCAAGCAATTAGAGCAAGCGTTCTGCTATTTGGCCGCTGCTCAATCCATTTTGTTTTAGGCATGGGCATGATTATTCCAAACAGTGTGGGTATTTAAATATAGCTGCAGTTATTCATTTTTACTTTTGCCTAAAGTTAATGAAAATTTTCATTTAAATTTTACTGTTTTTATTGTGTACAGCATTGAAATTAGTGAAAAAGCCCAATTTAAATGCATTAGATAAATTTTCCTTGATTTCCACAAAAGTAGGTTGAACTTGAAGTAGGCAATGCTCTAACTGAAGGCACGAGAGCGCTCCATGCTAGTGCGCTGGATCACATGTACACAAACACGTGTGTGTACAGTGCCGACTCTCCGATGTTTATTTAGCAATGTCCAGATCATGGAAGCCCTTCAGGCTACATTACAAGTGCACTAAAGTTATTTTTTTATATATATATATATATATATATATATATGTATATATGTACAGTGCTCAGCGTAAATGAGTACACCCCCTTTGAAAAGTAACATTTTAAACAATATCTCAATGAACACAAAA
>JAVQJS010063134.1:0-16127 GCA_036024795.1 Galaxias rostratus | reverse complement strand
GAACAGTGGATCTTAACCTGGGTTCGATCGAACCCGAGGGGTTCGGTGAGTCATTCTCAGGGGTTCGGTGAAGGTCCAAATACACACACTGTGTGTGAGTCTTTTCTGTATGAAGGGTTCGGTGAAGGGTGCAAAGAGTTCGGTGAATGCTCTTATGAAACTTGCAGGGTTCAATACCTCCAAAAAGGTTAAGAACCACTGATCTATATACTCCTTAGACTCTTGACAACAAATCAGAGCTTGTTATGTTATTAGACTGATCTGACTATTATTCTGAAGTCATCAATTAAAGTGTACGTGATTTCATGGTTTCTCTGTCATTAATTGGTTTGTTTCTGTCATACATTGAAATTATCCATTACAATTGGCGACGAGGATGGGATGGATATCTCCTTGGAATGTCTCCACAGGGTTGGTTAGTTACAGGCTCCAGGATGGAGAAGATTGACTTCATCGAGCCAAATCCATGTGACAAATACAAGTACAGCTTAGAGATGGTAGACATGTTCTCATGATGGGTGGAGGTGGTGCCCTGTAGGAAGGCCACAGCCCTTGCAGTGGAGCAAGCATTGCTGAATGACATCATCCCATGGTGGGGGGGGGGGGCCCTTCCCACATCTCTTCCGACAACGGCTCCCACTTTGTCAATGTGGTAGTAGCCAGTCTTGTTGAGACACTACAGATTGACATAAAAAGACACTTCAGTTATCACCCAGCGAGTGAGGCGGTGGAGAGAGCCAATCAGACTCAAGACAAAGGTCCAAAAAATAATGGCTGAGACAGAGCTTGAATGGAAAACTGCCCTCCCGATGGCCTTGATGTACATGAGAAGACGCTTTCATGGGGCACCCAAACTGTCACCACATGACGTGCTGACATAAGAATGATGACAGCAGCTGGCCCGGATGAGCCTGGAAGGTCTGGAAGATGAAATGTTGCCATATTGTGCATCACTAAACTCTGTTTTAAGATGTCTTTATCTTAGGGTGAAAGCAGCCCTGCCAGTGTCATTAGCCTCCATCCATTCAAGCAGAAGGAAATGGTCGGAGAATAATGGACAAGCTTTCATCCCTGTTAGTCAACACGTCACACCCCATAGAGGGCACTTTGTCTCCACTGCAACTCCTTCAGTGACAGGCTGCTTCTCACGTGGAATCCCATGGAGAGATACCACAGGTCCTTCCTTCCTGCTGCGGTCAGACTTTACAACCACCAAGGCCCCTGGTAGACCACCATACTTATGTGCAATATATATTATACACTTTACAACTAAACTTTATTTTTATACTGGGCTACATACTTTACCATGGATGTGTACATCGCAGATGTGATTTTATTACGTGCGCTTGTCCCTTCATTTAATATGTTTATATTACTTTTTATCTGCACTGTCCACTTTTTTGCTGCAACAATGTCCATTTTCCCCTGTGAGACAAATAAAGGAATTCTGATCCTGATTCTGATTATGAGACAACGGTTGCCAGCCAGCTAACCTGAAATGTCTTTGTTTCTATTTACGAATGTATACCAGAAATATGTTCTTTATAATGTTGGTAAAGTTTACAAAATGTTGTGGTGGACATTTTGATACCAAACATGACAAGGCTAGCAAGTACAGTTAATTTAGTAAAACAATACAAAATACATAATTCCTAGAAAATACAAATTATTGATGTTACAATTTCTTCACATGTTTAGTCCAACATTTCAATTTAATGTTTCTTAGGCGACAATTTCTTAGTCCCAATTTCTGATTAATTAAGTTGCATTTGGAATTGCTGTAATAGAATTTTATGACCCTTTGTGTTGAGAGACCATGTTTTGATTCTCTGGAATGTTCCTAAGGGACCATTTTGGGACTTAGGGGGATGGTCAGGGGATTGGTTTCCATACACATGCAATGACTAAGGCTGATGCTTTAAGTTCCACTATTCATAGCCAATGCAGGAAAACAGTACTAGGTCTAAACTTTTTTTTGAACTGTTCCAAAGCACGTGAAACTCAAAAAACCTCTAGAAGTTACCCATTAACAGTGTCTGATCTTAATATTGTACCATCTTAGAGTGTGTCTTTTTGATTCCAAGGGACACCTGCCGCAGCTGACTGTGTTCTTGGGAAGGAGCAGCCATGTCGTTCACATGTTGGAAACAACTTTTGCAGGAGTATTACATACTAATGTCTTTGTGATTTGTGATTTGTGGTAACAAAGCCTATCACACATTTCCAGATAGTTCATATGGAATTTGCTATCTAGCCTTCCATCTAATGGTACATCTAATGACCACATTAGAATGTATTCTAGAGTTTCAAGGGCCCTTAGCATGTCTCAGATCATTTTTGGTGTGCTACTACCTGCATATGGGGTCTATAATGTGCAGGAAGAAAGTAAGTGACTAACTAAAGACCCCCTTGATGAGAGGACTGACGGATGTTCATGTCCTGTCCCAAAAGGTGTGTTGATTGGAAAATGCAAAATCAGTCAACTCCGAAGGCTGATTGTCGAATTGCATTTGAATGTGGTCCACTGGACCGAGTTTTGCTGAAAAAGAAGTCTTTCAAAATGCAATAACAAATGCGATTCCCTTTTCATTTACAAACAGTTTGACAACTACATTTTAATTTTATTTGAGACATAAATAATGTTTGCACAAACACTTAGGATACATTTTTGATATAGCATTTTTGTTTATTCAAGTTTAAATTAACATTTGAATATTGTCTGCAGCATTGCGGGGTAGGATGTTAAAAATTTGATGTCAAACAGTTTTTGCATTGAAGCATTTGAAAATGAGCTTCTTGCTTTTTCATTTGCATTTTGGCACAAATAACAAAAATTGCATTTGCATTTTCAAGTTTACGTTTTCATTTGATTAAAGTCCCTTCTGGGCTTCCATAACTTTCCAATCGTTGGTGTGCTGTGGTTTCTTCTGCACTGCCGGTGTTCAAGGTGTTCCAATTTAACTCGGGCTTTGACTGTCTTAGGGTCAATGCGCTTGCATGTGCCAGAGCACTGCAAACTATGGCATGAATTCCAGAATAGTGTGAAATGTCAGCATTTTCAACAATGTGAAATCATCTTTAAAAACAAAAAAAAACTGATTGGATGATTGTATTGCTTTTTGAGAGAACAAGTAGTGCAAAAGGATAGCTTCAGGTTTTGCTGTGTGATGATAGGCTTTGAGTATGGCGGAAGTGGACGGAGATTGGCCTGTTTCACATGGGGTTTGTTGTGACGACGTAATGAGGAGGTAGGGGAGCGTTGTGACTTGAAGGATGGGGTGGCGTTAGGAGATAAAAAGTTGTAGGTGAAAATGCGACCAAAGCCTCTATGTAGAGGACAACAGCTGCGGAGTAATCAAAGTTGGTGAAGAGAGTCAGTGCAGAACAGGCGGCAGCGGCTTTTGAGATGGTGAAGAGTGGAGGTAGAGTACCGTAGCCACATGCTGTCGGAGACAGGCGCTAACAGGGGGCTAGCACTAGCGACAAACTGACTAGATGCCTCCGCTGAGCCAACGGCAGTTTGGCAGTGCAGGGATCCTGCGTGACCTCAGAGATGCGGAGCGTGGAGCACAGGAAAAACCAAAAAACATCCGAAGTCCGGGGAAAAGAGCAGGTGTCCTGTAGAGGTGCCGTCAGTGGCGAGGAGCGGACCGGAGTGGCGATCAGCAACACCAGTAGGCAGGATAGCGGAGGGAACGTTTGGACTCGACTAACCTGAACACTCCGGGATGTGATGGTCCAGGATTGCTACAAAAAAGATGACCACAATCCCGACAGAACCACACTACACCATTCCTCTGTTGGTGGTAGAAATAGAGACCAGTTCTTTGTATAATCCAAATTAGCGATACCTTCAGAGACGGAGCGGCTGCCAGTGTGTGCCAGCATCCGCCATCTTTACATTTACTTTACAATTTCTGACATTTTATTTAATAAATAGTTTGAACGTTATGCCATAGTCCACAGTTTGAATGTCAAATAACAGATTTTCCATTAGTTGGAAGATAAAACATGTGGGTGGGCAAATGTGTTGAAAAGATTCCTTTCAATTGCAGCCTCTCAGCAAAAGAACTGAGCTTCGGGGAGCACCACAAACTCATCAGAAATAGCTACAAATAGACTAACGTTGCTAGTAGGCCTACATTTAAACAAATGTTTGGAAATTGTTGTTCATAGTTTTGTGAAGATGAATACTCTAACACTAGTTAGTAGAGTTAGTAACACTAGTTAGAGCAGCGTTTTATTTGGATTACGTGTCACACATACGTTGTGTTGAGGAGAGGCACACATTGGAAACTATCACTAAGCAATGGTTAAGACATTTGGGTTTTAAAAAGCTAATGTTCTACGCCTATAGGCTACTTGGTTTGGTTAGACTCAATAACATGCTTTGTCAAAGCAATAGCAAGTAGGCCTAACGTTCAAACCATTTCTTGCATAATCTGTTGTACATTTTTAACATGATGTAAATTTAGCATTTAGTTTACATGTCGACCCAAATTAACATAGGTGTCTCTTGTTGACAGAGTATGTTTAAATATATTATAACTCGATACTAAAAAAGGGCAACATTTTCTTAATTTACAGGGTGGTTCAGAATGAAAGTGCATCGGTGAGGCTTTGGTCGCATTTTCACCTACATCTCTTCACTACACAGAGAAACCTGAAGCTATCCTTTCACAACTCACGTTCCCTCAACAATAAAATCATCATCCTAAATTAATTAATCTCTGAAAAATAACTTGGACTTTCTCTGTTTAGTTGAAACTTGGCACAAACCCTTGGACAGTTTTTCCCTCAATGAGACCAAACCACCTGGATACACTTTACATACAGTTGTGGATACACAGCTTAACATAGGTTTCTCTTGTTGACATGGAGCATTACTAAATATAATGAGTAGATATAAAGAATGTGCCAGGTGAGGTTAAGCTTACGGTAGCACAGTGGTAAAGTATCCTTGTAGTAAATTCATGAATTTAAGTTTTACTCAAATCCAGGGTTGTAGGCCACAAACTTATAAGAGATACAAGTAGATTTAACATAATAAGTTTAAGCAAATGCTTGGAAATTGTTATTTGTTGTTTTGGGAAGCTGAATAATACTAGTTAGAGCAGTGTTTCATATGAATTACCTTTTAGAAGTAGTCTATGTTGTGCTGGGGAGAAGCTCAAGTTGGAATCACTATCACTATCACTAGGCAAAGGGTAGGACTTTGGGGTTTTACAAATCTAAATGTGTTAGGCCTGTAGGCTATTTGGTTAGTGGGTTAGACTCAGTGACCTGCTTTGTCATAATGAAAGTAGGTCTAAATCCTTTAATGTTTCATGCACCATGTTCTGAACGTCTCCATTTTTTAGATTTAACCTAGGTGTCTCTTGTTCGCACTTCATAATAATAATGGCGTCAAGATATCATTTATAAGGTAGTGTACAGTGATAATGCGTTGGTGCCACATTGTCAGAGATTGCAGTTTTCACCAGGCTCAAATCCAGGCTCGTCTTATTTCTTATTATTGATCCTAGAGTGATTGAATAGGAGATCATTTTGTAACTTAAAGAATTTATAGTTGAATGTAGCCTACCAAAATCCATACAATCGTCAAATCAGCTTTTAAAAATGTATTTGATTTAATATTGTGGAAGAAAATGCTCGGTGGCTCTGAGGTTAGCACTATTGCATCACAGCGAGAAGGTCCTGGGTTCAATCCCCACCTGACCCAAGGGCTTTTCTATGTAGAGTTTGCATGTTGTCCCTGTGTTAGCGTGGGTTTCCTCTGGGTACTCCGGTTTCCTCCCACAGTCCAAAAACATGCAGAATAATTGGTGACTCTAAATTGTCCGTAGATTGTCTGTCTTTGTGTTAGCGACCTGTCCAGGGTGTACCCCGCCTCTCGCCCTATGTCAGTTGGGATAGGCTCCTGCCCCCTTGCAACCCTGCATAGCATAAGGGGTATAGCTAATAGATGGATGAAAATGCCGACATTTGACACAATGTTCTGGGATCCATAGTTTGCAGCGCTCCAGCCCATGCAGGCAGGCCTGAGTGAAACTAGAACACCATTACGCAGTGCCCCCTAATCTATCCCTCTGAATATTCCCTGGATTTTTTAGTACTGATACACTTGCACATGCTTCTACCAATGATTGCTTAAGGCCTCTACCGAGCCATGACTCAGGCCTGCAATGGGTGTTTTGTTCTGTTGCATAGTAAGAGCTTGTGGGCCAACTGAATATTGTTGATGTTCATATTTTAAAGATGCCAGGCATGTGCCATCCATCCATCCATTGTCAGAACCGCTTATCCTATGCAGGGTCGCGGGGGGGGCTGGAGCCTATCCCAGCTGACTTAGGGCGAGAGGCGGGGTACACCCTGGAGAGATCGCCAATCCATCGCAGGGCTAACACATAGACATACAATCATTCACACACACATTCACACCTATGGACAATTTGGAGTCACCAATTTACCTGCATGTTGTGGAGAACATGTAAACTCCACACAGAAAGGCCCTCAGGCGGGATTCGAACTCAGGACCTTCTTACTGTGAGGCAACAGTGCTAACCACTGCGCCACTGTGCCGCCCTTCCAGGCATGTGCAATTTAGTAATTTTATATTCAACTAAAGGTAACATATTTAAGTATTTTAAAGAAATGTAAAGATTTATTTTTATCTTGGGTATTACGACTATTTGCTATTAATCCCCAGGATACCTTTAGTCATTTTTGTTTTGTGTAATGGGCAAATAAAGTACAAATTGAAGATATCCCCCATGTTTGTTAACTTAGCATTAGGTGACAAAAGGTTGCAAGCATTGTAACTGGTAATAAAAACACACAATTGTACTCTCAGATTTTAAACAAAAACTCAGCCATAGTGTTATTTCACCTAGCAAATTGACATAATACATAGCTACCTGGGATGGGTGTTACACCTGTATGTACCTTAGTGTATATTGCCTGTGTTCCTTTGCATATTTAATCTGTACATACCTTACTGTATTAGCTGGGTGTATCATATTGTAAATTACCTGTAGGTACTTGTGTATGTGCCAAGAGGCCTGCTTGCCATCGTTGACAGACTCCACAGTGGTGTTGGCTAGCCCAGCGATGTCCCCTCCAGCAAACACCCAAGCCTCACTGGTCTGCATGGTCTCAGGGTGAAGGTCAGGAGTCCCCCAGCGGCTCAGAGTGACCGGAGACATGGCCTCCTGGACTGAACACACAATAGCACCAGGTTCAGCAATCAATCGGAGTCTTATTTCCAATACTCTGGCATAAGCTTTAACAGGTAGGCTGAGAGGTGTGTTACACTGATAATTGGAGCACACCCTCCGGTCCCCTTTTTTTATGATGGGAACCACCATCCCGGTCTGCCATTGCAATGGTACTGTTACCGACCTCTACGCAACACTGAAAAATAATGTCAATCAAGACAGCCCAACAAATTCTAGAACCTTCTGCATCTTGCCGATGAGGAGTTTCCCAACTACCTCAGTGACCTCTGACAGGCATTTTGCAGAGACTTTCCCAGAGTCTTCAAAATCTGCCTCCTCCATAGAGGATGTATTGGTGGGGTAACTGCTGACCCAGACTGGGGATATCTTCGGGCGGTGGTACAGAGCCTGACATTTTGAAATGTAGAAAGAAATTATTTTTTAAGAAATTCAGTTTGATTCACCAATTTGCTCCTTTTCTTGATCCAGAATCAATCTGATTTGTCTTTGAGATGTACATGTTTCGTTTGACGAAAATGTACTCCAATTTTGAAGGTTTCATAGCCTTGTTGCTAAGCATGGTTTGGCAAATGACACAGACTGGCTTTGGGAAGAAGCTGTCGCTGGAAATGAAACAGATTTTATGTAAGAGTTATCATAATTACAGGTAAAAGGACAACAAAAATCCGCTGTTGGTTCAGAAGTTACACTGGTGTGAAAAAGTGTTTCCCCCTCTTATTTTTTTTTCATGTTTGTCACACTTTCATGTTTCAGATGATCAAACTCATAAAAATATTTGTAAAAAACAACAACAACACAAGTAAACATAAAATGCAGTTTTTATTATGAAAGAAGCAAAAAATCCAAAACCTACATGGCCCTGTGTGAAAAAGTGATTGCACCCTAAACCTAACTGATTGGACCACCCTTAGGAGCAGCAACTGCAATCAACCGTTCATGATAACTTGCAGACTTGTCATAATTCAGCCACATTGGAGGGTTTTCAAGCATGAACCGCTTTTTTAAGGTCAACCCACAATATCTTAATAGGATTCAAGTTCGAACTTCAACTAGGGCCACTTTAAAGACTTAATTTAGTTATTCCTCAGCCATTCAGAGGTGGACAAGCAGGTGTGTTTTGGATCATTGTCCTGCTGCAGAACCCAATTTTTGTTTCAGCTTGAGGTCACGAACAGATCCTTTAGGATTTTTGGTGGACAGCAGAATTCCTAGTTCCATTTATCACAACAAATCTTCCCGGTCCTGAAGCAGCAAAAGAGCCCCAGACCATCACACTACCGCCGCCATATTTTACTGTTGGTAGAATGTTCTTTTTCTGAAATGCGGTGTTACTTTTACGACAGATGTAATGGGGACACACACCTTCCAAAAAGATAAACTTTTGTTTTGTCAGTCCATAGAGTATTTTGCCAAAAGTCTTGGGGATCATCAAGATGTTTTCTGGCCAAATTGAGACATGCCTTAGGGCTTTTTGCTCAACAGTGCTTTTGGTCTTGGAACTCTGCTATGCAGGCCATTTATGCCCAGTTCCTTTCTTATGGTGGAGCCATGAAAAGTGACCTTAACTGAGGCAAGTGAGGTCTGCAGTTCTTTGGATGTTGTGGGGTCTTTTAGGACCTCTTGGATGAGTCGCCGCTGCACTCTTAATTTAATTTTGGTTGGCCAGGCACTCTTGGGAAGGTTCACCACTGCTCCAAGTTTTCGCCATTTGTGGATAAGGGGTCTCACTGTGGTTCCCTAGAGTCCCAAAGCTTTAGAAATGGCGTTATAACCTTTTCTAGACTGATAGATCTCAGTTGCCCTTTTCTCATTTGTTCCTGAATTATCTTTGGATCTCAGCATAATGTCTAGCTTTTGAGGATTTTATGTTCTATATCCCTTTGTCAGGTAGTTCCTATTTAGATGATCTCTTGATTGAATACAAGTGTGGTAATAATCAGACCTGGGTGTGGCAACAAAAAAAAAAGAAATCAAGAAGTGGGCAAACACTTTTTCAAACCACTGTATATTCGTATCGTTTGATGATTGTTGTTTCCAATAAAATAAATCTAATCTAGTTTGTTTGGTGCATGCCCTGACTAGCTTGCAGTTCAGTTAGCATGCAATTGAAAGGATTCTGAAATTAGGTGTTGATTTCTTGTAAACAAATACAACATCCATAAAAACGTTTTACTTTTAGTTCAAGTAATTTATTTAAGCATAAAACAAAAGAGAACAATTCAACAAACACAATGTGAATCCCAGTGCCTCCTCTTCAGTCATTCCTTATGTAAATAGTTCAACTTTTGCTTAAACACTCGTTAATGTCACTTTTTGTAGAGACTTGAAACCTATTTTGACTTGTTCTCTGACCGACAGTTACCTCTTTGTCACTTTGCAGCAGCACCGACCCTAAACCTATCAACTGTACACACACAGCAACACCATAGAATAACCTAAAGCTATGGACTGAACACTCAACACAGAGAAAGATACCGAATGTCTACATTGCTGCTGTGTGTGTTCAGCGTAAATCTGAGCATACAGCAGCAAAGATGAGGATGCAGTATTCTACGGTGGTTGGCCCTGTAGCAGAACTCAACAAGTGATTATTCATATTCTGTGAGAATCAAGTTTCTCTGTTTTTAATAGAGACCAGGCTATTGTTGCTGTGGGGGTCTGTGTGTGTGTGTGTGTGTGTGCGTGCGTGTGTGCGTACGTGCATGTGTGCGCGCGCGTAACCCCTTGGTCTCCCAAAGGTCAGGGGTTAAAGTTTACCTTGAGGATCGTTGAGGGTGGAGCCAAAGGCGCTGATAATGTAGTCAGCTTTCAGACGGACAGTCTGCTCCTCGTCCTCGACCCAATCACCTTCCTCCGTCTGCTCTGTGCGGCACAGCTGTAACCCGACAACCCGTCCACCCTTCAGGATGACCTCACGGGGCGACAGGAAAGGGAGGAACTCACACTTTTCCTCTTTGGCCAGCTCCATCTAGTGGAAAGGCTTCAGTTACATACAGCTCCCAACATCTAAATCTTGTGGAGAAAGACGATACACTCAAACAGGTCTGTCAGCCCGGGAGCTTGTCAGTCAGTCAGTCAGCCAGTCAGCCAGCCAGTCAGCCAATCATTCTGTCAAACAGCCAGTCAGTCAACCAGCCAGTCAGGCAATCAGTCAGTCAGCCAGCAAGCCAGTAAGTCAGCCAGCCAGCCAGCTAGCCAGCCAGTCAGTCAGTCAGTGGTTCCCACCTCCTCTGGCACAGCCCTGATGTTGTTGAAGCCTTTCCTGAACACCACAAACACTCTCCGTGCTCCGCAGCGCAGGGCTGAGGTGGCGCAGTCAAAGGCCGTGTCACCGGCCCCCAAGACAATCACCACCCCCCGGAGCTCCGGCAGGGAGCCCGCACAGCTGCACATACCTGGGGTTAGGATTGGGCTTGGGTTAGGAGATATGTAGAGTTAGGTGTGTGCATAAAGATCACCCTTCCTCACCCTCTCCCTCACTCTCTCTCACTGTATTGCTCTCCCTCCCTCTCTCCCCCACTATCTCAACATTACTGTAAGCACGCTGCTGACAGAGCATCCAAATGCCCTCCTTCTGATCTTTGGGGACTTGGGGATCATGCCTCTCTTTCTACCACTCTGCCCACATTCACCCAATATGTAACCTGCTCCACTAGAGACAATAAAACACTGGACTTACTGTATGCCAACATCAAGAAGGCATGCAGCTCATCACATTATCCTCCCCTGGGCAGATCTGACTACAACCTAGTACACCTCCTACCTGTGTACACGCCCATCAGCAGCCAGTGTCCACACGCACTGAGAAGAGATGGTCCGATGAGTCTGAGGAGGCTCTGAAATACTGTTTTGACACTACTGTGTGGGATGTGTTTACTGACTCTCATTGGGAGGACATCAATCACATATCAACTTTTGTGTGGAAAACGTCGTACCCAACAGGACTGTACAGTGTTTTGCAAACAACAAGCCCTGAACATACATAGACATAACCCAGACATAAAGGCTCTCCTGAAGGACAAAAAGAGAGCTTTTGGTAAAGGCAACAAGGGTGATCTCAGGATTGTACAGAGGGAGCAGAGGTGCAAAATCAGGGACGAAAAGAACAGGTACAGGAAGAGGATGGAGGAGCAGCCGCAGCAGAGGAATTTCAGAGTCTGGAGAGACCTAAAACTCCCAGACCAAGGGGGACCTAAAGTGAGCGAATGACTTGAACCTTTTCTTCAACAGATTTGAACAGTCTGACGCCCTTTACCGGGCCCATTCACACCTGTTGCTACCCCCTTTGTCCTCACTACCAGGATATAGCTCTGTTACCTCCCCCATCTCCACCCTCCCCCTTCTCTAAACCCCAAGCTCTCCACCACTCTACACATCCACTCTGTCTCTTGCCTCACCTCCCACCCCGCCACCTACAACCTCCACCTTGTCCCTCACAACAAACCAGGTGAGAAGTGAGCTCCAAGGGTGTAAGGTAAAGTAGGCGGCGGGCCAAGATGGTATCAGCTCAAGGTTCCTCAAATCCTGGGCAGACCAGCTGTGTGGGATAGTGGACTTCCTATTCAACCTGAGCCTGAAGCCACGGAGGGTACCACAGTTGTGGAAAACATCTTGTGTGGAACTTGTGCCAAAGACCCATCACTCAAAGGACTTCAACAGCAACAGGCCGGTGGCGCTGACATTGCATCTGATGAAGACCCCAGAGGGGCTGGTTCTTGGCTATCTTCGGCCCCTGGTGAAACCATTGATGCACCCGCTGCAGTTTGCCTATCAACCTGGTTTTGGGGCAGATGATGCTCTTATCTACCTGATTCAGGAGATGGCAAGGGGCACAGTCAAAATCATGGTTTTTTCATTACTTCAGTGCCATTAACACTATCCAGGCAATGCTTCTGAGGGACAAGCTGGAGAGTTACAGGGTGGATTACCACCTTACCTCCTGGATCCTGGACTACCTCACCAACCCTCCACAGTATGTGAAGACCAGGGAGTGTCATTCTGACACAATCATGTGCAGCACAGAGGTCCCCCCAGGGAACGGTTCTGGCACCGTTTCTTTTCACCCTCTACACTGCTGACTTCACCCACAACACATCAACCTGGCACCTGCAGACGTTTTCTGATGACTCAGCTATTGTCGGCCTTATCTCTGATGAGGAAGACAGTGAGTCCATACAACTTACACAGGACTTTCCCTTCTGGTGCCAGAGGAACCACCTCCAGCTCAACGCAGGGAAGACCAAGGAGATGGTGGCGGACTTCAGAAGGTGCAAACATTCTGCACCCAATCCAGTAAACATCCAGAGGATGGACATTGAGATTGTCAAAGAACCTGGGGGTTCACCTGAACGATAGACTGGACTGGACCGATAATTCTGCTGCTCTGTGCGAAACGGGTCAGAACAAACTCCACCTGCTGAGGTTACTGAGGTCTTTTATGTAGGGGGCACTCTTGAAGACCTTCTTTGACTCTGTGGTGGCATCTGACATTTTTTTACGGAGCGGTATGCTGGGACAGCAGCATCTCCGCTGCTGACAGGAAGAGGCTGAACAAACAGGTTAAGAAGGCCAGCTCTGTCTGGACATTGTGGAGGTGGTGGGGGACAGGAAAAACAATGGATAAGCTTTAATCCCTGTAAGTCAATACATTCCTTCCTTCCTGCAGTGGTCAGACTTTACAACCACCATTTCCACTGGTAGACCTCCATACTTCTGTGCAATATTAATACACTTACAGCTAACATTGTTTTTATACAGGGCTACAGACTTCAACCTTGGACGTGTACTTATTATTAGATGTGATTGTATTACGTGCGCTTGTTACTTTACTTAATATGTGTCTTTTACATTTATCAGTCCTATCAGATAAGTCAGCACTGTCCACTTTTTGCTGCAACAATGTGCATTTCTTCGTTGTGAGACAAACAAAGGAATTCTGATTTCTCTCCTTCCCTTTCTCCCCCACTTTCACTCCCTATCCCACTTTCTTCCTCTCTATCCAATTTTCTCCCTCTCTCCCACTGTCTCTCCCTTCTCCCCCCTATCTTTTTTTCCGTGTGTGTGTTGTGTGTGTGTCACCTGTTTTGCTGGCCTTGGCCACCACTGGGAGGAAGTCTTTGGAAGTGTAGAAGCCCTGTTCTACGGTTAGACCCTTAAAAATCTTATCCCTGTTGGCTTGAGGCAGTCCTGCTCACACAGACATACATACACACATGTACACAAACAGCAGGAGGGAGAACTGTGCTGAGTTCTTGAATAAACAGGTCTGTTTGTTGAATGTCATATGATAATGGGTTACTTGAGGATGATTTCAAGTGCAATTCCCCAACAAATTAACCATGTTCAGAGTGTGTTATCTAACAGAGTGCATGCTGGTTTACATGCGGATAGACAGGAGGCACTGACCAATCCCAATGAAGACGGCTTGAAAACCCTCCTCCTTCAGAGACATCAAGGTCATTCCATTGATGCCAAGGCCTCTTTCACACACCACCTGGCACACACACACATGGTTAACCCAGTTTAGCTAGAAGCAGTGTGTGTCTGCGTGTGTGTATGTGTTACCTTGACTCCCAGGTCTCTCATTAGGTCAATCTCAAACTGCACCACCTCGTAGGGCAAACGAAACTGAGGGATCTCTGCTGTGCTGAGAGAGAGAAGGGAAGGATGGAGAGAGAAAATTGAGGAGAGAAGAAAGGAGAAAGAGAAGAGGAGAGAGCAGAGCTGACAACCTCAGTCTTAACAAACTGTGTTGCGTGCATGTGTGCTTGTGTGTGTTACCTCAGTCCTCCAACATATCTCTCTTTCTCAAAGACAGTGATGTCATCGTATCCCAGACGCGCTAGAAAAGACGCACAGCTTATGCTGGCAGGGCCGCAGCCAATCAGAGCAATGCGTGAATGATAACTCTCCGGCATCTCATTGGCTGGAGGAAGGTTCAAGTTACGGATTTGGGGAATACCCATCTTACTGAACACCTGGAGATGGAACACACACCCACGCACATTCACACATATACAAATACACAACATTGTAACATAATTATACTTACACTATGTACTATACAATATAGATGCATATAGTTATCATAACCTAGAATAATACCATAATATACAGGCATGCAGGCAGGCACACACACCTCAGTAGCAAACTGCTGGAGTCCTCCTATGTTGATAGGGCCCTCTTCGGAGGCGTAGAGGTTACACCCCCCCACACACAACTCTGAAGTGGGACACACCATCCCACAGGTCAGACCCAGAGGGTTATCAGACAGAATGGCCTTGGCTGCTCCATAGTAGTTCTGACACACACACACACACACACACACACACACACACACAGCCAAAAGAGGAGTATCAGGGTTATGTTGTATGTTTCATATCCTGTTTATATTTGTTGAGCTATGTTGTATGAAATACCAGTGGATTGTTTCATTTTCTTAGGGAAATGCAATGCCATTGTATGTGTGAGCGTGTGTGGACCTTGTTGGACCCTGTGGGTGTGTGTGGTATGTGCGTGTGGGGGTGTGGACCTTGTTAGAGATAGTGTGTTGGTGTGCGTGTGTCTTTGTGTGTGTGGACCTTGTTGGAGACGTGATTGTGTGTAAGTGTACCTTGTTGAAGATGCTGTGTTAGTGGGTCTGTGTGGGAGTGGGAGTACCTTCTTTGAGATGCTGTTTGTGTGTGTGTGTGTGTGTGTGTGTGTGTGTGTGTGTATCTTGTTTGATATGATGTGTTGGTGTGTGTGTATACCTTGTTGGAGATGCTGGTGATGAAGGATTTGATGTCCAAGTTAGTGGGACAGCTCTTCTGGCATGGAGCGTCAGCACACTTCAGACACCTGGAGAGACAAGGTCAGGTGTAAAAGAGAGTCAGGAACAAGCGTCAGTGGTCAAACAAAAAGGATCAGGGGTCAGGCAGTGAGAGGGTTAAGGGTCAGGCAGAGAAAGGGTCTATGGTCAGAGAGACAGGGTCAGGGATCAGGCAGATAGAAGGTCATGTGTTAGGGAGACAGAATAAGGGATTCAGAGTTTCAGAGAGAGACAGGTTCAGGTAAGACAGAGACAGGGTCAGGGGTCAGAGAGATACCAGGTCAGGGATCAGGCAGAGGCACAGAGTAAGGAACTTAAGGTTTCACGGAGAGACAGTTGGGTTAGAGAGAGACAGGGTCAGGGGTCCACACAGTCCACTCTGTCTCACCTCAGGGACTCACGTAGGGCTCCTCGCTCACTCAACGTTGTGTGTTTGATGTCATCAAAGTTATTCTCCAGCTGGACACACGACTGACAGAGAACACAATGATCTCAGGTGTTACGCATTCATATTCAGATCATATAGATGGTGTTGCCATGATCAACACAATAAAAAATAAAAAAATTCCGTGCATAGGTGTGTCTACTAACGTCGCAGCTTTTCACTGGGTTTCTCTTCCAGTTTTTCTTTTCCTTTTTCTTGGTTGTTGTGGAGAAGAGTGAAGCATGGTTCTTCACTCGTGGGTTCAGAGCCAAAATACTCTAAGAGAGAGCAAACACACCAAGCTAAATAATAGACTATACAATGTACTGTATATACCCCAATATAACTATATGTATATATACTTCAAAAAAACAATATATACATACCTTAATATCGCAACATATATATAAAACTCAACATAATATATATATAGACCTCAATATAACAACATATCTTTACCTCTATATACATAGCACAACAAATAGCATTTATATCTCGATGGTTCAGATTCAGAATACTCTGAGAGCAAACATACTGCAACAAATATCGCAATATAACAACATACTGTATACCCCACATAATAAGAATATATTTACATACAATTCACGATATAGCAACACATTTACATATAGTGGGTTCTATTGGCACCCTCAAT
>JAVQJS010063107.1:0-16298 GCA_036024795.1 Galaxias rostratus | reverse complement strand
GTGTGTGTGTGTGTGTGTGTGTGTGTGTGTGTGTGTGTGTGTGTGTGTGTGTGTGTGTGTGTGTGTGTGTGTGTGTGTGTGTGTGTGTGTGTGTGTGTGTTTGCAAGCGTGTAGGCCATGTGTTGCTGTGTATGCTTGAGCTTCCTCCCTCTGCGCGCAGCGTGTCCCTCCGTCTGTGGGCACTGCATTAACATGGCTTAATTCACTGGATGGCTTATTGGAGACAAATCCTACTCAAAGCTTTTAAAGCTCATGCCTTTTCATTTTTGACCCATGCTGCCTCCCTCGCTCTCTGTTTGTCAATCCTCCTCAAGTGGCCATGCTGTTCCTTTATTGCCGCGTTCCAAAACCTCGTCTATACCCTGAAGGTGTTCTTATTGATCCGGTGGGATGGACAATATAGTCGATCAGACCGATTTGCCTCGGTTTCATGTATCCTTCAACGCAGATAAATGATTTCATGATGCATTGCATTAGTTTTAGACTGTAAATATTCCATGTCGTGACAATTGAATCCAGATTCTTTTCCATTAGGAGGAACTTTGGTGGGGGTTCCTGTCGAGAAGAGCACTTATTCACTAAAATGGGAAAACATGTGCAAACAAAAGCAATACTACCCTGAAACCGTTTCCAGCCTGCCTCTCACCCTCAACTTCCCTGGCCCCACTCCTACCAATCTGGCGTCCTTCTCTCCCTTTTCACATCAATGCTCCCTGTCATTTTAAAGCAGTTACACAAGAAAACACACTCTGCCTCCAGCCATTTACTACTAAATCATATAGATTGGCTTTATTCTGCTTTTCATGACACAAAATCAAAATGGCCCTCGAGACCTTTAGATGTCTATCTTTTTTCTACCTTTGCATGATTCTTCGGGTAGGCGTTCCTGAAAGGCCGGGTGAGAGTGGGATCCATTGTTAACGGAGCTTGGAACGCCTCTAGGTTCCTCAACGTCGTCTGAGAAAGCTTCTCTCAGGTTCTCCCTGTGTGTCTAGGGGCATGTTTCTGTACAGAGGCATCTAGCAGAAGCTGGACTCGAGTAGAGCTTTAGTTTGCCATGGTGTTGGTGATCCCTGTTTTGGTTACCAATCAGGAAACATTTGATCAGTAAATGATGGGGGTCCAGAAATCAACTCCATCTGTTAGGGCAGCATTTTTTTTGCCTGCTTTGCCTTTTGGTTCGGTCCTTGCTTAACTTCCCAAACATTTTCATCAATGACTTTCTAAACAGCAGAATTTTTCAAAATACCCAACTTCAAAACGTATCTGTCAATGTGCTTATTAAACACTAATATGCCCAGGAGGGAAGAATTGATATACAGTATGAACACCAAATCGTACTCATGTTTGTCTGTTACTTAATTTGTCTGGATAGTTTGTGTTTGCCCACATTAGATATGCCTTCATTGCTACATTTATTGAACTGAGCTTGTGTGGCAAATTATTCCCAAAGGATCGCTCAATTAAGGGAAACAGTTTGTTGGTGTTGTTGGCTGTGTTCATAAAAACGCTTCTGATTTGAGATCATACACTTGTTTATAGACTGTGAAAATAAAATGTTATTGTTAAAAAAACTATAATATACCAAGACTGCCATGCCCCTTGACAATTGACCAGGCAGGTACATTATGTGTTTCTTTGTTATAATGAGAAATGTATTTGGACTACAACCCACAGGACTAACCAAATTCCAAATGTATTTATAATATGACCAGATGAACATTTTGTTAAAATTATTTTTGTTTTTTTTTATGTAGTGGGGAAGATTTATTTACTTGTTTAGATTCCCACACAAACAGGAATATTGTTTATTTTAACCATATTGTAAACCATACTTCAAATATTGTGTAATGTGGTAGAAAAATGGAATCGTTGTCAACATTGAAATTACTTTTTAAAAAACACTCACTCTTTAACCAATGAGTACAATAGGCAATGTAGGGAACGTTAAACACGGGAAACAGACAAGGAAAAACTCTATATTATTTTAAGAGAAATTACCGTTATAGGTTGGGAAGTCGGCTTTGACACATTTTTAACATTAAATTATTGGAGTGGGTAGTGGGCAAAGATTGTGGCTCCTATTTGAAGAACATGGCTCTCAGGCTTAACCTGGGAAAACTGTGTGACCCACTCACAGCAAAGGAGAAGAATACTCATTTTATTTAGTCTTAAAGAGCTTACAAGATATGTTTACTGTAGGCTACTTTGCTGTATGCTGTAGAATGCAATAGTAGTCCAATAATACACAAGTAATGTAGAATTGCATTATTTTTAATTTTATCATTTATTGCTAGTTACTTCCTAATATACTGCTAAAAATTCAATGTGAAATCTGAATGAAGCAGAAACTGTAAACCTTTTTGGTAAGGTAAATGTAACCTTCTGCTCCTTTTGTGTAATCATATGCCATAGCTTTTGGAACACTCACCTTGCTGACCTGGACGAATAACATACAGCGAGGTAGCCATCTTGATGCAAGGGGTCAGGGCAGTTGACATCAACAGTCGACAACTGTAAAACAAAATGGCCACAACGCCCGAGCACTTTTATCCTGTTTGTCTTTTAGCTGTCTGTAAAATATGTGTTTGAAAAGCGATGCTATATTTTCTTTCTATATTACCACATTCACTCTCCTATGGCTACCAGTAAACCTGAACCCGAAGCCAGTTCTGTCCTTAGTAAAATTAGGGTGTTGTGGCTGTTCCTTCCTGGAATATGGCTGCCCTCGTTTATCATTTTAAGGCTTATCAAACTGTGTTATGTGATATCTGTTGATATTTTTCACAGAATGGCACTCTTCTTTCTTTGTAGACCAATATGACTTTAGTTGACAGAAATGTTAGACACATTCTGTAAGACACGTTCTCTGGGGGTTTGATGAATGCATTTTTTTCTTTCTTTCTCTGTTTTTCCCGTTCTTGCTATGCTCTCCACGCTTCCCTTCCTATTAATATTGAACTGTCTGTCTCACTAAACGATCCGTTTCTCTGACACCCCCTCGTTCATTTAATACTTTACCCTATTTTCTGTCTCAGTCGATGTAATAAGTTGTGTCCTCAAACCAACCATCTGGTCCTGAGTCTTCTGTTTGTAGGATCCCTCTATTCCAAATCTAGCTGACAAGATTAAAAGGGCAAATCCTCAGACAAATATAAACTGCTCATTCAGATACGGATTTATGGATCATTCCAACGGGATGTGGTTCATCGTGGGTTTCAGACTGCTTGTCTTTTAATCGTATATCGTTCGGCCCATCTTGAAGTGCCCTGGCAATGTTCAAACAGTTTTGGCAAGGCATTTGAATTGGTACCAAAGTGCATGGACTTGACAGGAGGATGTTAAAGGATTGCCGGCGCGACTCATTTGTGTTGAAAGAGGTCAGCTGCGGTCATGGACAAGTTGTAGTCCCTGTGCTGAGGTCATGGAGCTAAGAATAACACTACCTTTTTTGCTTCATGCTTGATATGAACGACAGAATGGTCAAAGGCAGCTGGCAAATTTAGGGTCATCTAAAGAATCTGTCGGATAAAAGAAAGTATTTCATCCGGTTTAGATACTATATCCATGTACAAAACATCCCTAAATCGAGGTACTGCAATAAATATAGCGATTATGTATGAGGATGGCCGTTCTGCTTATGTGCACAGTGCTAATACGATCTGTTAGCTGTGAAACAAAGACAGACAGTGCTGCTGATTCATTCACATGGAGAACAGAGGGCATGGGAACAAAACACTGCTATTCAGAGAGCGCACTCTTCGGTTTTCAGTGTTGCGGAAGAGAAGGATGAAAGAGGAGAAGAGATGTCAGGAACAGGCACCGCTGGTCACAGTGAAACAGCAACTGGATAGAGAACAAACCATTTTGGCTCAGTGAAAGTCAAGGTTTTGATCAGATTTTTTACGTATATCCAACACAATGTCTGAAAGAACAAGAATATAGAACTTTGATCAAATGCTTGGACTGAAGCCACGGTGACTGTCCAGGCAGAGGACCAGAGGACTCTGTTCACAGCTGATGTAAGCTGTCACACTGCATGCGTCGCACTAATCACTGATGGAAGTGGAAGGCCTTTAAATCACCAGAAGTCAAAGTTCTGTGCTTGTCCGATAAGGTGATGGGATAATGCTCCCACCTTCACCCCGGCTGCCACCCCTCGCCTCCTAATCTGCTCCAAGGTTGGATCGATGTACAGTATGTGTGCTCCCTCCCTCTGAGCGTTGTCCCGGATATGTTACAACTGGGTGGTTCAAAATACATATCTGACCTCACCCTGGCAAATCGAAGCTTGAAGACGAGATGAGTTTGTCTGGCTGAAACTCGTTCAGATGCATTATGTATGGAGGCCCATAAGCGACCTTATTCAAATGAAAATGTTAACTTGAAAATGCAAATGCAATTCCACAATAGTTTTATCACTTTCCACATCCTTGTGTTATTTGAGACGAAATGTAAGTGAAAATCCAATCTTCCCATTTGCAAGGCTCCAATTTGAAATTTCAAGCACCCTGCACTTTTTGGGCCAGGACATGAACCTTCAAATGGATTCCGTCAGTCCTCTCATCAAGGCGGGTCTTTAGTTAGGATGTCACTTCCTTGTTAAGTGACTTACTTCATTGCCCTTCCCGTTGCTATTTCGCAAATCCTTAGTCATATTTCTGTGCTGCAAGTTATACATTTTTGCATTTATTTAAATATCTCTCTAATTCTTCACAATGACAGTGCTGAAAGAAAGAAAAGCCGGACAGACATAAAACGGATGCTTGCTGTTGGCTAATAGATTGGGCATAGCTGTGTTATTTTTCAACTTTAACACACATGTTTACCCAATATAGATTATCAGAATCATACTGAATAAATAAACTTATAGCACAGTATGGGATATGGGTGATAATATGAAGGCAAGATTGTACCACTTTAGATTGGAAAAAGCTAGTTCATTTAAAGGTGCATTATAAACGCTTATTGACAAAGTTTTATGCTTTCATAAACGTTCACACTTATAGTTTGTGTTGACTTGAAAATTCAAATACAATATACGCCTTGCAATGATCGCATTTGAGTATCGTTCACTGCACTATGTTGAACTGAAAAAGAAGTCTTTGAAAATTTAATGGCAATTGTGATTTCCTTTTAAATTTCATATTGTTTCACAACTGCATTTTATTTTTGATTGTGACAGCACAAATGAAAAATGAAAATATATTTTTCATTTTGCCTTTTCATTTTCATGTTTGAATTAATATTTTAATATAGTCTGCAGTACGGTGGGCTAGGACTTTTAAAATGTAATGTTAAACAGCTTTGAATTTTAATATTGATACAGAATGCCCACTGGAGCCTTTGAAAATGCCAATCCAAATGTAACAATTGATTTACATTTTTGTCTTTAATAACTCATACGGCTGTCCATCATCCATCCATTAGCTTATACCGCTTTTCCTATGCTGGGTTGCAGGGGAGCTGGAACCTATCCCAGTTGACAGTGATAATGCTTTTGTGGAATTGCATTTGCATTTTCAAGTTTATATTGTCATTAGAATAAAGTCTCTTATGGGGTTTCATAACATGGCATGCAGAAATTAGCATACAAGTATGCCATTGGTAACTTTGCAACTATGTTGCACATGGGCAAAAATATAAAGAAAAATTACCAAATATATTTAGATTGTATTTATAAAACTGATATACGTTTAATGTTAGGCCAAACACTGAATGTCCATCCATCCATTATCAGAACCGCTTATCCTATGCAGGGTCACGGGGGGCTGGAGCCTATCCCAGCTGACTTCGGGCGAGTGGCAGGGTACACCCTGGACAGATCGCCAGTCCATCGCAGGGCTAACACATAGACAGACATTCACACCTATGGACAATTTAGAGTGACCAATTTACCTGCATGTTTTTGGAATGTGGGAGGAAACCGGAGTACCCGGAGGAAACCCACGCTAACACGGGGAGAACATGCAAACTCCATACAGAAAGGCCCTCAGGTGGGATTCAAACTCAGGACCTTCTTACTGTGAGGCAACAGTGCTAACCACTGCGCCACCGTGCCTAGCTAATATTAAAATATAAATTGTATTTTTGCTGATCACAGATGTGTTCAACGACATTCCTATAATCCACGTTTTGTTTGATATTTGAGTGAAAACAAGATATGGCGTTCATTTGTAATCTCAAGACAATTTGTTCTTTTGAAAAAAGCGTGTTCTATGTATTCTGTTGTTCAGATGTGGAGAGAGGGGTTCACTTCTAGCTGAATGACCTGCCCTTAAAGCATTTCTGTGGTCTGGCAGCTGTACACAGACGTTACCCACACTTCTGTTCAAAGATGTTTATAACTTGGATGAAAGGAGCTAAAAGAAACAGAGGGGGGGGAAAAGACCAAACAGCCCTCCTTGAAAGTGGCTCGCCATCAAGAAGGAGTGTGTTTACGTCGTCCCCTCTTCATTAAGGCCTTGTGTATAAAGGGTGGCGGATGACGGGGGAGGGGTAAGAATAACACTGGCCCCTTCTCGTTTCTCTCAGAGGACAACTGCCTTTGAGCAAACGTACTGAAAAATACAAGCAAGACCCTCAAGGGGCTATCTCCAGGGATCTCCATTGTGCCTGAGCACCTCTAACTCGTCTCCCGGAGCAGGGGAAATGTTTCATTCCAGACAAGAGGGGGGGAAATATGCTTAACACTGTAAAACTTTTCTCCCTGTGTTAGCATCGCAGAATCTGGCCGACTCGTAAAATACAATTTATCTGAGTTGGAACTTATGGAACTCTAATATATAAAGTGAGTCTTGGTTCACAGTTTAGGCAAATATATAAATAACGTTTAATGTTTGCCTTCCCTGTCCACTCCTGTGTTGAGCCCAGAGTGTGTCTATTTAGTTAAAAGCACAAGGAAGGGCTGGGCCATTTTTGAAAAATGATGACTGTCTTGCATAAATTATGCAAAGTTTTGTCCTCGTGCCAAGCAATGCATCTACTGAATAATAATTATAAAAGGGGATTTGAGAATTCAGACTATGAGGCGTGTGCCAACTTCTCTTGTCTTCAGCAGCCAAATCATCCAAACAGTTTTTTGTTGTTGTTGTTGTTTTTATATACAGATCAGGGTAAGAGAGGACAAAAATATATAGTGAGAATGCATCTCCAACATCTTCTGAAGTAACAATACAACAGAGATAGTGTGATCTTAAACACCGCCCTTGCTGTTTATTCAGTGTCTGCTCACTGTTGTTTTCTTCTCAACAGCACCGCTCTGTAAGATAGATACCGTATGCAAAAACATATTGCTGAGGAAGTCGTTTCTGCACCTCAAACTAATAACGAGCATGCGCTGTTAAAGCTTCGAAACTCGCAACTGAAATGGCACTGGCCTGAGGATAATAATATTACCGACCCATTACTTTTACGTCCAGTTTATTGGGGTCGAACAGCGTTGGATATTTACAAGAATTCGAATGCACCGCTGGTGGAAAATCTGGCTTGAGAACTCACACGAATAAAAAGCCGATGTGTTCCTGCAGCAGAAGAAAGCGAGTTTCGCTCGACTTTTGCCACACGCCGCGGCATAAAAAGTCGGTAAGGTCACTTTCCAATTAACCTTCGTGTAACTATTTAAACAGCCCAAATGGTGTTTAGAACACCGTTTTCATTAGGGTATCTATTGCCATATTGTTATACAAGGCAAGACAAGTTCCACGCCTAAGCACTTACTATTTACAAGGCATTGGAAAAAGTTGGTTCTCTTCACTGGCACCGTAATCAAGCGGAGTGCGAGAAGGAGCCGAAACTGAATCGAAGTCTTGGCCGCCGGACGAACAACATACAGCAAAGTAGGATATGCCTTGCAAATGCAATTTCCTGATTACCTAATCTGGGATCATGCGCTCGCGTAGACAAAGGAGTCGCGTTGCCAGTCGACGCTATCGAGGCTTTGTATCGGTAAGTAAAGAGAGGGCTGTAATTCGATGATGGTAACCAATTCTCTTTATCTCCTCTATGTAAGCACTTGTTGGCGCATCTGTCAACTAGCCTGGGAGAGGTAGCACTTGAGTTCGATCTTTACAAACCCTACCTTTTACTCTCTCTGTCCTTTGGTGGAATGTAAGACATCGGCCAAGCCTCGAGGTCGAGAGGGTACGCCAGGGATTTCAGGTGTCGGCCATGTTGTGTTTGGCCCACCCGAACCTATTACATCACCGCTACTGCATTCCTACTGCTTTACAAAAGCATCTACATACTTAAAAATGATAAAGACATTTTATTATCCGAGTGGGATTGACATGCTGAAGCGCGCGCACACACACATCTCATCTCATCAAACACACACACACACACACACACACACACACACACACCTGTGCACATCTGCTCATCACGAAGCCGGTTGGAAGGTGTCACACGCCTGGTGTGTTCTCCGCTACGGGCAGATGGTGCAGCACAATTAGGCCCGGGGAATCTCTCAATCCATCTCACGCACATCACATCAAGAGACGCTTGGACCCAGGCAGGCTACCTCTGTCAAACACAATCGCTGGCACACTCCCCTCTCTTTTCTTCTTCTTCTTTTTTTTTTTCTCCCCGCCTGCTCACTCCGCCAGCTCTCTTTCTATCTCGGTAACCATTCTCTCCTCGAACGTTTTGCCTGGAGAAAAAAAAGAGCCTATTCCAAACACTTCTCCTTTTCTCACACCTTTAATTTTCCCTTTCATGTCTTGGCCCCCGTGCTATTACTCTGCCTGGCTTCGGGAAGAGCCCGCCGTCCACCCTCTGTGCCATTATCTACTCCTCGCGTTCTCCTCGCCCACCTCCCCCCTTGACTTCGTTTGGCCAGGGATCTAAACGCAGCGCCGAGGACAACAGGTGCATCGAGCGCAGCACTCACACCCGAAGGGGAGGGATGGAGGGATCGTCTCTGGACTAGGATCTCGCCCCAGGAAAACAGGGAGGAATATGATACATACCTGGCGCTCGCGCTCTGTCCCCCACGATCCCAGCACAAAGGCGGGGAGAAAACGATCCCGTGTATCCGACACCGGCAGGGGCCATTAACGGGAGCCGGTTAAATAAGGGTGGCGTTGGTGTAGCGCCGACAGAGACGGGAAACATCTGCTGTGAACACGGGCCCCCCCCCCGCAGCCAGAGGGGGCGTCTTTGATCAGCGGGCCGATGACAATCGTCCCACACAGGCACGCACCACACAGAAGAGCGTCCGCCAGACAGCTCTCACCGACGGAGGCCCGGACACGCACGAGCATTAGACAAACAAACAAGCGGCCTCCTCCCCAGGACGTATGCACAAGTACACGACACAGACACTGGGCAAATAAAACACACCTGGTTGACTTGAAACTGGCAAACTTTCACTTTTATCTACAAAAAAAAAAATAATAATAATAATCTGACATTCTGGATCCATGACTATCTCTCTCACGCATGACAAATGGTGAACATATCCACATTTCCAACAGGAGCAAACATCCTGCGTGAACAGTCGACCAGATGCCACCTTTGGACTGCCAATCCTGGCGTTGTGTGTGTGTGTGTGTGTGTGTGTGTGTGTCCCACCCCCCACCTGTGCAGAGAGGATGATTCACTGCCTCCCGCCAGACTGCATCTTTGGGACTGTGTGTAGCGGAGCGTTCTCACCCACACTGCACACAGAGAAATACACCTCGACTTCTACACCGCGCCGCCCTGTGACCTGCAAACGCGGCTGCAAATAATAGGATTTGTGGGCAAGCCGTACGTGCCATCACCATACGGAAGATCCCGGCTGTCTCCGTTTCCCGTATGGATAAATAGCTGAGTAAAGGACTCCCAACAAAAGGGGAAAAGGGGGGTTTTGGTATTCATGCGGAAGGCCAAAAGAGTTTGCGAGTCTCGTTAGCATGGCGGACGCGTCACCAAAGTTCTTATTTCCATCCATCCATTATCTGAACCGCTTATGTTCATTATTCTAGTCATGGAGAACATCCTGGGGGGGCCGATCCTTGTTTCAATTCCTAATGACCAGCCAGCGGTGGGAACAGTGGGCGCTGGTGACCGTTTCCTGGCGAACGGGGCCCGTTGTGGTACCAGGGGACACGTGTTCTTCCTGTTCCTCCTCGAGCCGCCTTTTGTCCACTCACCGCCAGCCACCGAAGGTTCCCGACTAAAGCCCCGACGTGCGGAATTTGTTTTTTGAAAAGGCAAGAGTCTAGAGGTAATGATACCTGCAGGCTACAGCTGTTCTGAACGCCTTCCACGGAACATCCTTTTTGACTTCTCCTGATCCTTTATTTACTGCCTGTCGGTTCATTGAGAGGAAAGATTAGTGTGTGTGTGGGATGGGGGGGGGCAAAACCGATGAGTAATACCGGACTTTACCGTTAATCTCCGCCAAAGCTGTATACCTGACAATGGGGTGTTTTTACAACATCTGACGGATTAGTCTTGTGTATGCTGGCTGTGTCTGACGTTGCTAGCATTGGGCCGACGCCCTCAGAGCACACAAAGGCCTCCGCGCGATGACTACATGTCTGTGTTTGCTCCGGCTGCGTGGCCACATTGCTGCCTGCACGGAGCCACCTGTGGATGGGGAAGGCTGGGAGTAGGAGTGGAGTGGTTTCTAGGGGGAGCAGGATAATCGGACAAATGAACGAGACAGACAGGCATGAGTGATCCGGCCCAATATGTCTTATCTCCCAGATTAGGTTGCACAAAGGGGTGGGGCACGCAAAGACAAGCCGGGGAGAGCAGGTTGGTGGCCGGCGGGAAAGGGGACACAGGGGTCAAGGTATGGGGAAGGGCGGTCGCTCGCGACGGATCCCGGATGCCTCTGAAGGGGCCCGAGAACAGTTAACCATTCACAAAAGGGGCTCGCAGCATGGCATTCCTGGCTGGTCTACACACGGAGCTCTGTGAACACCAAGCATGAAGTCATTATTAGTGGCTTAACCTGCCCTGGGCACAAAATGCAAGAGTAACCAGTAAGAATGCCGTGTCTTACGGAGTGGCTTAGCACAGAGGGGGAATATCAGTGTGCGCTCACGCCTACTCGTGCATGTGCTGGCATGTACGCGTCGGAGTGTACGCGTCGGACGTGCATGTTTTTTTATTTCTTTTGTGGGTTGTGGTAGTTCGCACTCGACAGGAGACCTCTAAAACGTTGTGTCAGTTCTTCGTTTTTCACAAGAATTGCTTCCCTGAATCAATATTGATGGGGTACAATACGTGGAAAAGGGAGAAGGAGAAACCTCCAGACTCAGTCACTCTTAGTCTGTCAAGGTAATGCATTGTAACGATTGCATCGTCTGGCTTACCATATTGTCGACATTTGCTTCTAAAGTCCGTTGATCTCCATACCATCTTAAAGACAAAACGTTCCATTCTCAGACCTTTCAAGCAAAAATAAATGTGGAATTGATTTCCGCCGTTCCAGTTTTTTTTATATCCCTTTGACGTGATGCGCTCAGTAAAATCCCGATCGATTTAGTTTTGGATTGCTTTGAAAAGAATTAGGCCATGCGAGGATGGCAATACATATTTATAGTAGCGAGACATGCTGTATATAAAAAAATAATTTAATAATTTCACAAAACGCAAATCTGCCCCAGTAGTGTTGCCGTTCAATGAAAACGTTGAGAACTGACCTTAAACTCTAAAGGCCATATCGATAAAAAAAAAAAGGAATAAGTTGTCCATAAAGCAAGCAGGATGTCGTAATGCTCTTAGTGAATACTAAGTGAATATTTAACAAGTATAATCTCTGTGACAGTCTGCCTTTTACAGTAGATAGTAATACTTAGATACACATTAACCAATTTTTGCTGGCCGTAACAGTATTTTCTAAAAGGTCAAGAGACTTCCCTTTAACTACAGTTGCATTTCGTCAGCATGTCTCGACACTCTACACATGGAAAATCAAAACGGGAAACAAGGAATTGAACCATTGCAACTTTACTGCTGTTAGATTATGCAGCATAAGCATGGGGTCCGTCCAGCATGAGCTTCTTCACCACACGGCCGCAACAAAAAGAGAAAGAAAACAAGACAATTTATCGCCCACCCCCATCCGTCCATTTCCGTTCGGTGAAACTCACCCCCAGCCCTCCTTTAAGCAAGACACACAGAGAAGCAATAGCCCACGCAGCACGGCTTCGCCGAGGTAAAATAATTGTTTGCGTAAATACAGAGAAAGCCCGGTTCAATCTGTCGAAAATGCTGTCTGTCCAGAGAAAAAAAACAGATCGTTCAAGGAGAAGAGAGGGGCGAATGGACACAGATGGGGATAGGGAGCCTCTTCACGTGAACCACATACTTTCTTGAAAGACAAAGTGTTAAGTTCGGCTACTCGGAGAGCTGTCAATTGTGCTGTTCGTTATTCGTGGCTGGTAGTCTATATATTGATTAGGCTGTACATCACTCCAACTCTACAAGACATTATTTCTAATTAAAAGTCAACCGTAAATCTTCCGGCTCCGTTGCGCGGCCGGGTTGTAAATTAATCTGAGGGCGGGCTGACGCGGGTCACAGCCTCCTGTTTACAGTTTTTAAAACGCATAAAACGGACGGACGCTTACGACCCCACGTCGGGTGGAAATTCTTCCGCTGACCATGGAAAAATCCATGTCCTGCCTCCTTTTCACGATGAAGCTCGGTTTGGTGAGATTCGAGAGCAGCCGCATAGCTCCTGGGTCCCCTGTAGAATTCCAGCGGTTTCCCTGCCGTAGACGCGAGAGTGGGAACCGCTTCCCCTCCGATTCCGGAACCACCGACACGTTTGCACTAGAACCGCCAGTCCGACTCAGACAGGAATTCAGACAGGAAAAGACAGAGCCGCCCCTCAAAATGTTGCGGAGGACCCTTCCCATTTGACAACTCCTGATTACCTCAGCGTGTGCGCGGGGTCGCTCTCCCCAGACACTCGGTTGCCGGGTCGCAGGTTATTTTTTCGAAGGCCATCGAGGGACGACTAATTTCACAGCGAAGAGAGGCGGTAGGAGGGGAAAGCGACCAAAGAAAGAAGGGGAAGAAGAGAAAGGAAGAAAAAACAAACAAGAAAGAGTGTCAACAGCCCTGTTCTCTTGACAACACAGGGAAGGTGTGGGATGGTTGTTTGTTTCCTTCGCTGGCGTAGGCCTTGGCCTACCTGCCAGAACAACAGGGGGCTGCAGTCAACGGAACCCCTTGGGGGCCAACTTGGCTGTAGTCTACATGTGTGTGTGTGTCTGTGTGTAGGTGTGTCTGTGTGTGTGTGTGTGTGTGTGTGCGTGTGAGTGTGTGTGTGTGTGTGTGGAGGGGAGGGGGGCATATTTCATTAACTGACAGCCAGAAAGAACTCCTTTCCAGGAGGAAGGAAGTATTCTTCGTTTTGGCAGGAGTTCTGGTCCCCTAGGGGAGAGAGAGGAGCCAGCGAGTGAGCTAGAAAAGGACAAGATGGAGCGAGCCCCGTAAAAAAAAAAAGACCCCTCCTCTCCTCTAAAGTCCTTAAATAGATATCCCGATGCTTTCTTCGAACAGGGTGACTTCAAGCCCTGTACCCAGTTATTCGGCATTTGAAGAGTGTATCGGGAGCATCAGAGATCGATAGCATATTGTGGAGTGCACGCCGTTATCTCCAGAATGTAATCTAAAATGTCCGTCGATCAGCGATCAGTTTGGAAATGACTAGAACCATACCATTATCAGATGCCGAGGCTATCGCTGTGTTACTGGGTGGAATTCCACTCCCCATCACATCAAATGATATCAAATGGCCCCCCTCAAGAGTGACTGGCAGCCGAATCGAATTTGCATCAAGTTTCCCCCTGCTAGTTCACAGGGAGGCTTCTTTGGTGAGCTTACTGTTCAATGGCTGTCTCGTTATGAAGATACTTCACCTGTCACGAGAATACTTCGGTCATACTTTCACATACACACACACACACACACACACACACACACACACACACACACACACACACGCACATCGCCCCCTCCAACGCTGGGATCGTTTAATTCGACTTGATTTAGCCCCTCCCTTCCCCTCCCGGCTGTCACACTTGGGAGGTGTCACACCAGGGGTAGCGCTCCCGGGGCTCACCAATTTACTGTTGTGGAACATCTCCATGGAGAACATTCCGGAACGGAGGACGTGGACCATAACAAAAGAGAGGGAGGGATATCAAAGGGGCGGGGTGGCTTTTGGTATGTTATTCCAAGCGTTAGACACATGTTGATAGTCAATTTGAAATACATGGTAATTGCATTCCCAGATCATCCCCATGTCACCGAATCTAGAAATGCATCCATCATAGAGTGGTCGAGTCTGCCCGTGCGGTGAAAGTACAAAGGCAGGCGATACCCTAGCATGGTAGGTTTGCGGGGACATGCATAGTGCATGAGGGCTTACATAAGGCAGGGAAGTGAGGGAGACATGATTCCCTTGTCTCAGCAGCATGGTAAGCAGCATGGTATACCGAGCACAGCAAAGGCCGTGGGGAGGGGGGGACGGGGTTGGGGGGCGGGCTGTTGCCTGGTTAGTGTCTCAGACTCATGCTTGTACACACACACACAGACACAATCACACAGACAATTTCAGAGCTGAATAAGCATGACCAAGAGTAGGAGTGTTGGAGGGGGGGGGGTCAAAAGAACGATTTGTGTACAAAAGAGAAAATATAGGAGGCGAGGACTGAGGATGAGGGAGTAATCTGGGCTTTCAGTACATAGCCAACAATGTTTTTATTCAATGGCAAGAAGGAAAACAATCAATTTAAGAAACTATAATAATATCATTTTAAATTCACACACCGCCATGGTACACGCCGTGTCAGCAATTGACAGAATTGAAAACATCTATAACATCCAGCAAATGAGTTACCATGTACAAGCTCGGTGTAAGCAGAAAATCGGTGGTATTAGAATTTAGATGATATTTGCCCAACAGCGGAATTTCATTACTGCCTAACATGTGACCAACGAATCATATTTGTGCACCTAATTCCCGAAAGCAAGTCATCCTCATTTGCATGAGCAAATGAGTCGATGGGATGACATTTTTCCACGGGACCTATCACACACCAGCTGCAACTGCAGGGTCAAGGATGTCCACGAACTAACATAGTTCATTGTTCACTGGGTAAAGATAACGATAATTTGCCCTGCAGGGCAGTTTGGTTGGAGCACACATACGCTGCAGTTCCACGATATCACAGCAAAATTGCGGTTTTGTGGCTAGATATCGTGTCTCTAGCGTTCCATTTGGGCAGCCAGGACGACAGAAAGAGCTGCGAAAGGCAGCCGGTTTTGGGCTCGACTTAAACGGGTGAACAGCGTTGTTGCTGCCCAGGGGCTCGCCAACGCTCTCCATTCAAACGACTCGTTTTGCATCATTTCGAAAAGAAGAAAAAAAAACACCGGGCCCAGGACGGCCTTCCTGTCTGTTGGCTGGGACTAACAAAACAGATGACGGTGCTCTAAGATAACAGAGTCTCAACCTGGCAGTGCACTGTCATCACTGGCCATTGTGCTCCAACAGACCTTGAACTGCCAGCACTGGGGCAGCACATTTGGCTGATGCAAAGCATTCTGGGAAGACATAGAAAATGTGAACACTCTGGACCTGGGATTAGAGTGCTAGTCTTCAGAAACGCATAATGCCATGAAGTTAGCTATCTCTCCTGACCCAGAATCTGACTTTATTTAAAATGGTCTCTATGGAGTAAGAGGCAAAAAAAAAACGTGCATCAAATGAAAGCCTTCGTTTCCCTGTCCGGATACATTAAGATGTTTACAATGACGGTCATAGGCATATCTCTATTTATTTGATACCTTTCGTCTCAAATCAAGCGCAGATAATCTGCATCTCAACTGGACGTTGGGAATTGAATCTGGATGGGCAACCAACGAGTGAGTCCCCATCCTACGGAGCAAAGCACATGGGGTGTCTGGAAAAGCACTAGATCAATCATGAGTAGTATTTTCTATGAAGGTTTCCTCCGGGAAACTAACCCTAATCCTAGAAACACAAACAGAAAACAACAACATGTACGCCCAAACAGGGCAGCAACGAGAGCAACTTCCTCCTGGAGTGATTCTGCGGCATCATTCAAAGGTGACAGGACACCGCCACTGAATTGAACTTCTACCGTAATCACAACACTCGTGTTTCTATACATGCCAATGTCTCTCAGATCCTATGGGTGATGAGTCACGGCTGCACTAAATCACTTTGCGCCAGACTTCCAAATGAATGGTTCTGATCACGGCTGCACTAAATCACTTTGCGCCAGACTTCCAAATGAATGGTTCTGATCACGGCTGCACTA
>JAVQJS010063100.1:0-20433 GCA_036024795.1 Galaxias rostratus | reverse complement strand
CTTGTCTGACACCCGGGACCGGTGGCTGTCTGAGAGACGTCCTCCTTTCTCTCTCTCTCTCTCTCTCTCTCTCTCTCTCCTTCCTCAGCAGGGGGAGAAGCAGACGGAGGTGACCCTGCTGGTGGGGCCGCGCTACGGCATCAGCCACGTCATCAACGCCAAGACCAGCCTGGTGGCCCTGCTGGCCGACTTCAGCCACGTCAACCGTATCGAGATCCTGGAGGAGGACGAGACCCACGTCAGGCTGGAGCTCCACGTGCTGGACGTCCGGGTGAGGCCAGGGCCAGGAGAGAGAGTGGGGGAGAAAGGAAGGGAAGGCTGAGAGGTCAAGGGAGGGAGGGAGGGAGGGAGGGAACGCTGGTTTAAAAAAAAAAAAGATGTTTATTTGTTTGCTTCCTTACTTTGATTTCTCATTTCTATATCTTTTCTGTATTCCGTAATGTGTTTTGTAAACGTTCCCTCCCTTCCCGCCATCCATCTCGCCGTCCTTCCTTCTTTTCAACGCGTGGTCATGGTCGCTCTCTCAGCCCATCGCGTTGATCATGGAGTCCAGTGACGCTATGAACCTGGCCTGTCTGACAGCAGGCTACTACCGCCTCCTGGTGGACTCCAGACGCTCCATCTTCAACATGGTCCACTGCAACAGCACTGGAATGGAGGACTCTGGTGAGAAACACTGGGAGTGTGTGTGTGTGTACGTGTGTGGGTGTGTGTGTGTGTACGTGTGCGTGCATGTAAAGTGCATGAGTGCATTAGCATCAATTCCATTTTGTACATTTTGTTGTGCAAAAGACAACAGATTTTATATAATTACATTAGAATACCCTATATAATTATAATTCTGGTATATGAAATGCTAGAGCCATTCCCTGCATGGTTTCTGTATGCAGGCCAGGACCGGATCCTGGAATGGCCCTACAGCACGTCGATGGGGGACAGCGAGGAGGACCCCAACGCCCCGCAGGACCTGGCAGACGACTACCCCGAGAACCACATCTCCCCCTACTCCCCTGAGCGCCACCCGGCCTCCCCAGGCATCGACGGTCCCCTGGAGGCAGGGCAGAGTCCCCTGCCCCCTCCCCTGCCCCCGTCCATCCGGCACAAGCCCCAGGACTCCCCGCGGAGCGCCAAGGTGTCCTTCATCTTCGGCGACCCGCCACTGCCACGCGCCGCGCTCAGCCCCCAAAAGCTGGGCTATCACCTGCTCCTGGAGAGCCCCGTGGCGCCCGAGCCGTGCTCACCCTACCCCCACCACCTCCGCCTCCACGACGGCGTGGACAGTGGTGCCGCGCTGCCGCCCTTCCAGTACGGCGGCCCGCCGCACATCTACAGCAACATCGGCGAGGAGTGTCCCGAGGAGCCGTTGCTCCGCGACCTGTGCTACGCCGACACCACGGACGAGGCGGAGGAGGAGGACGACGCCAGCTGCGAGGAGGACTCCACGGCGGGCGGCGGGAGCGGAGCGGCGTGTCGGGGGGGCGGCGGGGCCACGGCGGCCAGCAAGGCCACCTTCATCTCGCTGCCGGGCTCCGGGGACGACATCATCGACCTGACGTCACTGCCGCCGCCGGAGGGCGAGGACGACGCGGAGGAGGAGGACACGCTGCTGGACTCGCTCAACCTGGCCATCGCCGCACCGCCACCGGGCTTCAGGGACAGCTCGGACGAGGAGATGGTGGACGGGCGCGGGGCGGCCGGGGCACCGGAGGAGGAGGAGGAGGAGGAGGAGGAGGAGATCCCCGTGTCGCTGATCGACGCCGTGCCCACCCAAGGGGAGGGGAGCGGTGGGCAGAGGAGGCTAGAGAACGCCGTGGTCCACACGCTGCACGCTCTGGAGGCACTGTCTGTGGCAGAGAGGAGACCGCACCGACCCGGGCCCAGCAGCAACCCAGGTCGGCACAGCCACACACCTATGTATTAGCATACTATTCCTGTATTGACATAAATAAAGTTTTTATTTTGTCCCCTAGCCATTTCATCCTAATTGCGCTATACTAAAATGGGAGAGCACTCTTGGATCCATCTTGAAGTATAATGAATATGAAATGCCTCTGCTGTTTAGTTGACCTATAGAGAATAAAAGCATACCTCCCGTTCTGCCCTCCCCCAGGTGTTTTGATCTCCCGAGTCTTCAGCCCCGGCTCCTCCTCCGACTCGGGCAACGAGACCAACTCCTCTGAGATGACGGAGATTTCGGAGCTGGCCGCCGCCCACAAGCTCAGCGAGAGCCACATGCGTCTGCTGGTGGCCACCAGAGAGGGCTACCAACCCCTGCTGGAGGAGAAGACTGACTTCACCGGCTCGCCCAGTGCCAGCTGCCCCACAGCCCCGCAGAAGAAACCCCGGCAGGCCTCGTCCCACGCGGGGCTCCAGCCTCCCGCCGTACCTCCGCGCCGTAGCCCCCAGCCGGAGGCCTCGCACACGGGCTTCAACGCCACAAACAACCGCCCCCACCAGTCTTCCACCCTGCAGAGGCCAAGTTCAGCCGCGCCGGGGGGCAAATGCCCGCGGAAGTTGGGGGACGTCAACGGGAAGTTCAACACGTTCAGCACGCGCGACAGCCACCCGGGGAGCGTCGGCCACCTGGACTTGGAGCGCACGTCGTTCTGCGAGCGGGGCGGCAGCCAGCAGAGACCGCCGCCTTTGTTCAGAGAGAATGCCGTTGGGGAGAACAGCATGCCTCGTGGGCCCCGGAGCCTCCCGCGCCCGCCTTCCTCCGACCACTTGCAGACAGATCCCGAGGAGTTTGACGAGGCTGACGGTGGGGACTTTGCGCCTGCCGGCAGGGAGATGGAGGATGAGCGTCTGGTAGTGGCAGCATCCCTGCTCTCCCCCGACAAGAGGCAGAGGGGGCCGGAACTGTCCGAGGCCCCCGAGGGCCCGCCGGCCTCCAGACAGGGCATGGCCCGCCTGTGCGAGTACCATCTAGCCAAGCGGATCAACTCGCTGCACGGCGAGGGCCAGGGCTCCCAGCAGGGCTCGCTGTGCTCCTCGCTGGACGTCGCCGGCAGCAACAGCAGCAGTGCCGGTGCCACGCCCACAGACTCGCCCCTCTGCCCCGCCACAGGGGGCCCTGCCCTCTCTGCCTCCTCCTCCTCCTCACTCCTCCGTGTGTTTAACTACGAAGACAGGAACCCGCAGGGCCACGGCACGCCCCCCAGGTCCAACCCTTTGGTCAAGGACCTACACCCCCACGCCGACCCGGCTCTGCTCCGAAAGATGCTGCCCAACATCCACGCTTCGGCCGCGGGGGGCGAGCAGGGCCGGGAGGGCTCACACCGGGCCGCCGCCAAGATGAAAGAAACCACAGGTACAGGCGGGGCTCACCGTGGCAACTTCCCCAACGACGTGCATGCAAAGCCCGGGCCGGCGCGGGGTCTGAGCCAGAAGGAGGGCAGTGAGGCCTATAGGCAGCTTATTAACTACCTGACGGTGAGCCAGATGCACCAGGGGGGAAAGCTGCACAGCGCGGGCCTGGGCGGCGTGGTCAAAAAGGACACGCGTCGGTATGTCACCAGCCACCCCCAGCTTGTGGACATGGTCAGAAGTAAAGGCAATACCATAGGCCGCTGTCCCTGCATGCCGTCTGCATCCTCCTCTTCCCCCTTCCTCAATCCTAACTTAGTCAGCCCCAATGCGGCAGCCGCCTCCGCCGCCCAGCTCCGGGCGGGCCTGGGCCCCCGCCCGCCATACCACTCGGCCACACTGCCGGCCAAGCTGAAGAGGAGTCCTGAATTGCATGCTCAGAGACCCGCCCACAGCCTAGAGGTGGCGCCGCGGGGGGACAGTGCTGAACGGCGCAGCTCCTTCTCGGGCCTGGAGAGCGGGTTAGAGCAGGGCGTCGACCCCGAGCGCTTCCTGTCCCTGTGCCGGCAGGAGGCCGGCGTCCGGCAGGAGTCCGGGGCAGGACGGGCACCCGCGCGCTCCCGGAGTGCGGCGTCACACGCCGATGGCGAGGACTGGCCACGGGCCGACCTGCGGACAAAGCATGCCGTCCAACAGCAGCAGCAGCAGCAGCAGGGTGTGGTGGTCGCCGTTAACGATTCTCTCTGTTTCTCTGCCGCCCCCAGTCTAGCATTGCGCGCCGAGCACCACAGCTCCACACTGGGACTGGGAGACCATCCGTCGGCCTTCACCAGGCAGGGCCGCGCCTGCTGCGCTCCGTCCCCCGGCCTCAACCCCCTGCCCCTGCCGCCTCCACCCCCTCCGCCTCCCCCTCCTCCACCCCTGCAGGCCAGCGCCAGTGCCAGCAACTCAGTCACGCCAAGGGCAGAGCCATGCCCGCAGCAGAACCACGTCCAGGCCCTCTTCCCGGGCAACGGCCGCTGCAACAGCATTCAGCGGGGCCGGGAGCTCCGCCGCAGCACGAGCAACGCCACCTCAGGTATGGGCAGCGCCGAGGTCCTGTTTGACAAGGTGCCACGTAGTCGCAGCCAGCAGCAGGTGTCCCAGTCGTCTGCCCCCCACCGTGCCGCCGACCCCAAGCTCCAGCGCAGGCCCACCAGGAAACGGCTCTCCAAGAGCTACTCGCAGGGCTCCATGTGCTCCGGTACCACCTGCTGGTCGGCTGGGGGGAGCTGCCGGGACAACCGCAGGGCCTCGGTCATGTTCCCCCTGCAGAAGGAGGGCAAGGCCAGCAAGGGCTCCCACAAGCTGGACACCAGCCCCTGGCGCTGCAACGGGCCCTTCAGCTATTGCTTCTTCAAGCGGAAGAGCCAGCCGGAGGAGGATGAGTCCGAGGGAGACGAGCCTCGACGGGGCTGCGGCGGGTCGGACAACGGGGGCCCCCAGGGGCCTGCACTGGACGCTGCCGGGGACCAGCTCTATGGCGAAGTGCTGGACAACATGAGCTTCAGCGACCGGCTGGCGCGCATCAACGCCCTGAAGGACCGCATGTATGTGTTCCCCACAGGCTTCGGCGAGGTGCGGCGCGACTCCAGCGAGCTCATCGCCCTGGTGCGCTCCAGCGTGGGCCGGGGCGACCGCGGCATCTCCATGCTGCCCGTCCAGGACCTCAGCCAGTACAAGCAGCTGCTCACCATCGAGTCCAAGGAGCTGGGCCGGGCCTGCCGTCGGATGGCCCAGGCCCACAGCAGCCCCGAGGAGATGCTGCTGTCCGTCACCTGCAGCTTCCAGGTGCTGTGCTGCCTGTGCGAGGCCTGCATGTGCCTGGTGAGGGGCCTGGGGGCTCCGGCCGCCCAGCAGCAGAAGGAGGTGGTGGGAAAGGTGGACGAGGTGGTCATGAACTACATCTGCCTGCTGAGGGCTGCCGAAGCGGCGTCCGTGGGGGCCCCTGGGGAGCACAGCGTCAAAGCCCTAGTCCGCCACTCCAGCACCATGTCTGCCATTGCTAACGCACTCACCCGCTCCCTCAAAACGCTGCTTAGCAAGTAGAGGCTCCTCCTCCCCACCCCCGACCAGCAGGCGCTTTAATTAAATGTAAATTTTAAGAAGAAAAAAAAGCCATGGAGTTTTTTGTAATACGATTGCAGGCACCCTTTCCACCTGTGTATAATTTATTTCAAATGTATAAAGTGTACATACACTATATAAATATATATTATTTGCCGTAGTATTTTCAAAGAGGTTATGAAGTAGGCAGGATTCTGTCAGACTTTGTCCACTCTTTTACACATAATTACAACAGTATTTAAAATGATGCAACACTGAGATAAAGTCTATTGTATCCTACCGTGGCACTGAAATGGCACTGCACTTAGTATGGCTTCTTATTGTTATTTTTTAAATAATATTGAAACATTTTCAAACAAGGGGACATAAATACCGTATATAATATGAATCTAATTGAAAGTATAAAGATCGAGCACTGTGTTATACATTATCTTTTTGTGTTTTAATATGATCGTCTTAGGACTCAGTTGTGTCATCCTTAGACAATATATTACCTATTAAGATGAATACGTTTTATCTTGACAATAACATTATGATCCTTTTTTTCATGATTACTCAAACCATTAAAATATTTTACATATATTTCTGCTTTGTTTCTTATTTTTAGCCTTAGTGTGATTTTCCCTCATAAATATGAACGATATCCGTGCTTAAGCTTTCGGTGGACAAGCGCGGTACACACGCAACAAGGCTACAAAATAGTAATGTGAATTTTTTTTTAAAAGGCACATTGTCAACAGAAAGACTGAATAAAAATCAACTAAACTGAACATGCGGGATTGTGGCAAAGAAACCGGTCATTCCCATATCCCAGGCTTTTTGACTGACATGAGCTGTATTAATGTATGTATGAATTGTTCATAAATCAGTCTAAGACAGTCAGATGAGTCGCCGATGCTTCGCAAAGCCTGTAGGGATTTTTTGCATGTTAAATATCTGCAGGGTGTTGTGACTAGCAATCAATCAAATATGCGTAAGGCATCGTAACACCGGCAACAGAGCCACGTCTCTCGTGTTTTTGTGACCAAACTAAGTTCGGAGACAAAAGGGACTCGTTCGCGATTCCTCCTTATGACACATTTCAAAATGTTTGAACCCCCTGTTACTGATCCGTCATGTAGTGTGAACCTCCAAAAAAACTTAAAGCCACCCCATCATAAAACAGTCGTGTTGTGTGTGCACTACAGCGAGCTTATGATTTAGCTAGTGGTATGGTGTGTACGAGGCACACCTCACAGTAGCTCTTTCAGTTGGAGTGGTGACGAACGCCAGTTAGTGTAGTACGTTGTGCTATCAACCATATTTGACTGATTGAAGCTTACCCGTGCATGGCACCGATTTTAACAGGTAGAATAAAGGTCAACAATGGGCTCAACCAGGTCAAGTCAGACCAATGGAGAGAGCAAGGAACGAGGCACCAGTAAAGAAATAAGAAAGAACAAGAGAAGATGTGCTTGCCAAAGGAGAGGGTGAAGGTCTGGAGACAAAAGATGTAGTGGAGGAGGAAATCAGCATTGCAGAAAGGAGTGAGTAAGGGAAAGAACGAAATGAGAGAAATGGAGCTTGGGATTGAGGTGAACCTGCTAGACTGTGATAGAGGAGAGAAAGGCTGATGGGGAGAAAGACAGGAAACGTAAGGAAGTAGTCCGAAAGTCTAACTGGTACGTCCCTTTTTCCCTTACATCACTTGTAAAGCACAGTCTGGGCACCCTGTGCCCCATGGAGGTGCTTTAAAATTAACGTAGTTTATCATGTTTTAAAACCCAAAGGATAAAACAAAACTTGTTAAAGGAGGTTCAAGGTTCTGGTCCAAATGAATGGAACAAGGTTCAACAGGAATTCAAATATTTATGGTATCGTAAGAACAAGGAATCAATCTTACTTGAACAATTTGTTAAATTGTTTTCAGAACGTTTGTTATGCTGACAGCAAAGTTACAAATCGACTAATTTATTTGTGATCTCATGGATACTAGTGGATCTGACAGCCCCGAAAGTGTTTGTCAATCCAGCCTCCAGTTGACCTCGAGGAAGGCCCAGCAGATAAGTAAGATTGTGTGTTGGCTGATATAATGACTAACTTGGCAAATAGCTTCTGGCACAGACGTCCTCGGATGCAGGTGGAGCCAATATGAACAGCATAAAGTTTGGAAAAAAACATCTAAAACTAAAATATTTATAAATAGTAAAGACAGATAAATAATGCACATTACATCAGTCAGAGAAGTCATGTTTTATTCATTTAGAAAGGGCATTCATGATTTATCAATCCATCCATCTGCTATACCGCTTATGATTTGCAGGGTTGCTGGGGGCTAGGGCCTGTCCCAGCCGACATGGGGCAACAGGCAGGGTACACTCTGGACAGGTCACCAGTCTATCAAAGGACTGATACATAGGGGCAAACATCTCACATTGACACCTGTGGGCGATTAAGATTCACCAATTCACCAGCATGTTTTTGGACTGTGGCAGGAAACCGGAGTATCGGAGGAAACCCACAATTTCGACATGGAAAAGCCCTTGGGTTGGGTAGGGATTGAACCAAGGATCTTCTTGCTGTAAGGCAACAGTGCCAACCACCAAGCAGGCATAAAAATCTGCCACAATGGTCACATAGTCTCATTCTTAAATTTCATACTGGTGATGTGAAAAGATAAAGGCATATTATCAAGTCAAGGGATTACATAAGAGTTATCTATGTGCTTTATGATCTGCATCTGCAGGCTGACTATGTATTGCTTTAAGGATTGCAGCCACAAGGTATTGTGGATGGCATTTTCTTATTTCCTTTTGTAATGGATGGTCCAGTGTATCTTATTCTGAAGTAACCAAGTTAGGAAGCATTAAAGTATCTTTCCCTGAGAAGCTTTCCTTAGCACTTAATAGAATTCAAACAGCAGTTATCATGGCTGCCACTCAAATATTTCTGGGTCGTTTCACTCAGTTAGCAACCTTCCTAGGCAAGAAAAAATGTGAGCTTACCCCAAGACTCATTGACACTACGGTGGTGTCCAAATGCCCATACTATATATTAAGATAGAAAAATGTTTTGCATGTCCTAATAAATAGTATGTCAAATGCAGTTAGACAAAAATGCCAGGATGTCCCAAAGTTTTAAATATAAGAGAATACAGAGAAGAACACATTATTGTCAATGGCATTTGGTTGGTGAAGTGTGGTCTGTCAGGTTCAGTGACTTTTTTACAGAAAACTGGTATTTCCTGTTGGTATACACCGTAGTTATTTTTCACAGGTTACTGCCAAGCTTTGCCTAAAATCACATTCCCCAAATGTCCCTACCCCAGTCCAATCTCACACTATCCGTCAGGTGCTGTTTTATCTATGTATTTACTTTATTACACAGAGAGAGAGAATCTGTTAACATTTAACGTCTTGCCCGAGTAGCTTGGAAGAGGGAAACCATCATACTGTGTGGTCACTACTGTGGATATATCTCTGATACCCTTTAAATTTGCGTTTATAGGGAAGACTAGAACTTAATATTGAAGCATTTCAGAATAAACATTTTATGTTAAATATTCAGGATCTCTACGACTAAATAAAATGCATTATTATTATTATTATTATCATCATCTCAGAGGTACGTTAAGACACTGGTTTACAGGAACGAACATTGTATCGTTTGAATCCATTATTATTGAATGCACATGACAATATTTATAATAAATGTTATATTTATTATTGATTTCAGGGAACCAATCTCTTACTCGAACAACATTTTTCTACATTACAAATCAAAATTGTTTTACTGGAAGATGTCGTCAAAGCTCATTTGGCGTAGGAAAGTTAAGGAAATACCTGTCGGGCAAAAACAAATCACTATCCTCAGGTCTTCGTGATCTTGAGTATTCGGACGGATCGTACCACCCCGGCGTAAGTGTTCCTCAATTCGGCCTCCAGTTGAACAAATCTCTTGAAAGGACCAACAGAATATAATTGGGTAACACATACGAAAATACACTGGTTCTGGTAAAACAAACACACGGAGACAATTAAGAGTTAATAACTGTCACAATCTAATTTCATTGTTAAAGTACTGGGCGAAATATGACTTACTTGGCGAATATCTTCTTGCACGGAGAAGTCATCAGATGTGGATGGAGCCAATATGGAAAGCCTCCAGTTTGAAATAACAGTCTTAACATCTAAAACTAAATAAAATTATAAATTGTTAATACCAATGAAACATGTACATATTAACAGTCAGAAAAATCTAATTGAAGTAATTTAGACAGGGGATTGATTTATTTATAAATTGGTAATTACTTTTATGTAACTTAGCCATAGCCTTGTCGAAGTGTATCTTGCGCATCCCCAGTTCCAAAAAGTTACTGTTCATGTTATGTTTCCTTTCCTTAAATATTAGATAGGAATATCTAATAACTCTGTCAAATCTTGGAATTGATTTAAAATAAATTCAGGTGTTAGCCTGACCTGAGCAAGTTTGATTGTAGTCGCTGCAACAGTCATTATAAGCTACGCAGCTCTGATCACAGAAGCAGCCTCGGAAACAGCTGACGTTAGTGTTATCGCAGCACAGGACAGGATCCGCTGAACATTTACCAAAACCTGCATTGAAGAAAGTCTTCCATTCAAAAAAAATTGCAAACTTATCCGTTGGTAAATGAATGATGTCAACACTTGGAACTACTGAGGAACAAGCGTGAAATGATGATTGACCTGGAAAAGAAAACACAGGGAACGGGGAGGTAGACTCCGGAGCTGTGGTGGTGTTGGTAGTGATCGAGGTTGAGCTATTGGCCGACGCATTCTGAAAACCTGGGGATTGAACGTCGAACTGTGTCAATGGGTCAACACTTATTTTATTTTAGTTTAGAAATATGAAATGTTATCTTACCTGTTATACAGGTAGCTATAAAGTCGGAGCAGCAGTCATTATTTCTCAGACAGTAAACATCACAGTAGCAGTCCCCCAATCCAGAACAGGTGTCATTTTGACTTAGGCAACACAGAGGTGGGTTTTGTAAACAGCGACCTAGTGGTGAGAGAAAAATAACTTTGTTTTATTGTTTTTACTACAACTGCTTTTTTATTCAAAATATCTGCAATACTAATAACAAGAAAAACGTGGTGAAAATGGCCTAAATGAAGTTCCCTAACCACTTCACAAAACTGCCATAGAAAAAATAACAAAAAAAAAAGAATTCCACTATCTGACCTCCAGCCAATTATGGACTTGAGATACAAAAATTAGAAGTCGTGTTCTTTTCCCTGGAAGTCAACGATATTAGATGCTGAGTTGAAGATAACGTTGTGTTAAAAAGACCAGTGTTGCCCAGGCCTGTAGTTGGTAAGACATCGGTCATTGACTGACTTCTGCTTAACGTAGCAGGAGTTTCAGTTGCATTGTTTGCTGAATACCTTTGGGTTGCATTTGTAGTTGGGCTTGGCACAGATGGGATGACTGTTGTTGATTTATTAGTGTTTGAAGTGTCTACTGATGGCAAAAGTGCTGTCTGGTAAACTACGGACTGGATTATTGTTACACCAAGTGTTATGGATTGCATATGTAACTGCTGTGGTTAGAATTTTTACTCACCAGAGGTATTTTGTCCATTGGCACTGCAGAGGACCAACGTAAGTCCTGTGAGAGCGATAACATACCATTCCATTCTGCTACAGCTGATACCTTTAGTTTGATGACAGTGATGTATAGCCGAGTCCTTCTTATGTTTATGATTTGATTATTTCAATTGTTTCTGTCGTTTTAATTTGTGTATATTCCCTTTTTACATGGAGCTTCAGCTGACGTTCAGACATTCAGCTCGGAGTCTGGTCTATGACAAGAATTCGTCATAATGCTCACAGCACAAACCAGTCTCACGTGCACCCGTACTCCGTCTGCTTGGAGGAACATGAGACTATTTAAACAACATACAATTACCGACGCGGCACATCGTCAAAGCTATTGAGCATTATTCCCACCTCCAACTCAACTGTCGCTCGGGTTTGCCATTCTGTCAGACACCGGGACATTGTGGCCGCCCGCTCTAGGTGTCGTGGCAGGCAGGGTTCGAGTTATGTGGGAGCCAGTGGGGACTGAGGTCCAATGAGGAGGGTTTTGAACTCCAACGAAAGCAGTAAATAAAAAGAATAAGACACGTGTACATTAACAATAATACAAGTAAAGTCATACATTTGTGAGTATAGCGATACGTTACCCACAACCTTTATGTTTATCACAAATAATGCAATTGTGTAATAAGAAGTATTTGCATTAACAAGATAGATAGGTTATGAGGTGTGAAGAAATTAATCCCGACTCACTTGTGCATGACAATCGTTTCTATCTAGCTGCAATTGGCACCTTAGCTACCATGTCCAGTATGCCTATATCCATGTAAACGAATAATGCATTTTGACAAATAATAATAATATTAATAATAATACATTATATTTATAAAGCGCTTTTCAAAACACTCAAAGACGCTAAAATGTCTGGCGCAATACTTCCTAACGTTCTAAAACTTGCACTTAGCGATGTGACATGCAAAGTCTTTTTACGTTTATTACATAACTCATAGAGGATATCATTAAACCAAATTCTCAGAGAAGGTGCGCCATATAACAGCGCCGCAGGGTTTTTGCGAGGCGGCTGAAGACAGCATGTCGTCGCTAAAGACTTGGCTTGTCATATTGCCAATTGCAGTTTTAGAACGGCAAATGGAAAGACTTTTGAAGTCAGTCAGTTTCTTCCGACCTGTTATACACGTATCAGCAGTTATAAACATATGAGCAGCAGTCTTTGTTATTTCTGAGACAGAAACATCCCAGTAGTTGTTTCCCACTTTACGGCTATCGTTTGCCCCAAGGGAACAATTGAGGCGGGTATTGTGCACTAATGGAAAATCGCTGAAACAGCTGACACACTCAACGGGGATAGGGAAAATGGTTAGAAAAACAACTATATTCAGAAATATACTAATATTGAATGTTTATTGCGTTTTGCTTTGCAATACAAATAATATTTTCTTTACCAATCCCAATGACCAAAGCAGGTTATCCGAACGTTGATTTCCTTCCCCCTTTATTGAACGGCTGAAGTGCGATGACAAACTGCTATAAAACACTTTTTTTTTTAATTATACATTTACGTTTATATGTATAATAATGATAATACACTATATTTATAAAGCGCTTTTCAAAACACTCGTGCATGTTCACATATGCATGTTGAAAGAAAGACGCTATTCAGTTTTTTAAAGATCTTTTTAATTCAAAGTGCACTGGTAGGTGAAATATGGTCTACTCAAAAACATGATTTGAGCACATTTAATGTTTCATGTCATAAATATTTCAGTCTCTTATCAACCAAGAAATGCCCATTGGATTTTTGTAATTTAGTTTGAAATAATGTTAAATAAGCAGATATCTAACAATTAATGATGATGATATTGCAATGGGACAACCATTTTACTGAGACGTTTTGACATGTGTTTTAGATCCGGTGACTATCTGGCACTGATTACGCGTGTACAAACCCGATTGCAAGTATTACCTTGGCCATCTGTCGTTCGGAGTTGTAGAATATTTATTGCTATAGGGCCGCGTCATAAAAAAAAGTTAAGTTGTTTGATACGTTTGTGGTTTTCAATATACACGTATTTTTATTTTGTATTTTGGCCTTAATTTGAGTCAACAACCATGTAACTATAAAATCAGTTAGTTTTTCAAAGTATCTGTTGAAACATTGACATTATTACATATACTAATGTCAAAGTTGTACATAGGAGGTCACCATTTGGCTACACCAAAGTATTCACCTAAAATTAAAAACTTTTTCCGACACCAAAAACTCACTCACACTTTTAGAGCACCTCAAAATTTACGATTTTTTTTTTGATAAACGTTGAGTGAGTAACACAAATGTGGAGCTTTCACTTTTGTAATCACTTGATTTAAAAGGAAGACAGAATACGTTTGTCCTAGTTATTTTTCACTACGCAACAGTACTGCAAACAGTTGTTGTTTTTTGTGTTTTATTTCGGCTGCTCTTTTAACTACTACTCTCATGGTACATTGCAATGTTAAGTGAATTATGATGCACCATTGCTATGCTGTGTTCATCCCTTATGGGAGTAACTTTTAATTATATATTTAATTGTGAACACCAGTCAAGTTCCTGCTCCTAAATAATACTAGTTGAATCTTCCCACATCAATACGGCATTCAATTACCCATTCAGTCTCTCACTTTTGTGGTGTTGTAAGGGATTGATTTATTACCTTGTTAATGCTTTAACTAATAATAGGTGCCAGTGTCTGTCTTGTACCTGCAGTGTGTACGAAGGTGATTTAAATGAAATAGGAATGGTATCTAGAACCCGCACAATAAATAACAGACATGTGGTTACTCTGTTAGATGTCTGTTTCCACTGGGTTAAGAGAGCGAGAGGCAGAAGGGGAGCCATGCATGATAGCTCATTAGGGCCATGCTGGGGGTGTGGAATTCTAGTTAAAGACTGAGAGAAGGACTTAGAGTCTTTGTCATTCTATCCCGATCACCCTTGCTGTCGGTATTGTCCCTCCAGTCTGAAGTAATGGAGGTTGTACGAAAGCGCTATATCTCTAAATCAGAGTCTCGTGTTGTCTTCCTACCCCACCTGAATTAGCAACAACACTGTTAAGGCAAACCTTTCATTTCTAATTTTCCAGGATTTAAGATTTACAAATGCTATCTAGAGTGTGCAGCAAAAGGACACTATTACTGCTGCAATTGCTTTCAATTTGCATACTGTATTTATTATCTTATGTTCACTGTCTCACTATATCCTTCTTAATTTTTATTTTCCAGATTGTGTAGTCCAGAGCCACACATGTAACATTCAACGGTAATGTGGAGAAAACAGATTGTTTTTCTACTTGCTTCTTCTTATTCATACATTGTTAGATCTATTCGGCTATTTGAACTAGTTGATCGTGGATATTTATTGCAGAGAGGCATTGTGGGCAAAAGTTGGCAAACCTATGGGCCTGCAGGGCTTGTTGAGTGGTTATGTGTGCCAGGAGCAACCGGTAAGTCAAAAACGCCAGGTTTAGAGTGGCACACTTCTACGACATACGATACAAAGGAGGCCCAACAGAAATGCTCGACTCACAATCGGTGCAACTGTAGAATGCCAAGTGCTGCGTCAATATGAGAGGGTACATTTTTATTCAAACTCAAGGGTAGACAAAGTGAACACAATGGTTGCATAAACACCTTCAAAGTGTTTTCTTTCAGTAAAGTACATCCTTTATTGCCAAATGTATTCTCAAAATCGACTATGTTATGGACGGGTCAGAACCGTCAACTGAGCTGATTATGAAAGATGTTCGAGCCTGCCTCACAGGAGAGAATATGCAGGCCCGTTATCGATTGAAGGACATGGAATGTACTGTGGGTTGAGAAAGTTTGTAAGTAAACAAGTTTAAATACTTTGGGTTTCAACAATGCTCTTTCGACATACATTTCATATTTATGGGTGGGAAATTGATGTTGGCAAATGATCAAGGAGATGGCAGAGATACAGGTATGAGGTAACTTGCTTGAGCCTGTCTTGTCAATTGCATCCAGAACAGTGACACTGAGTTTTTTTAACCCCACACTAGGGTCTCTCTCTCTCTCTCTCCACTTCTACTATTAAGGTTCTGTATGCTTTGCATGGTAACAGTTAATATTGATAGCAAATACTTGACTACGAAAAGATTATGTCAACACTCAATAAACTATCTATGGGACTCATTTTAATTCAAGAAACAAGCTAAATCAGCATGAGTGTTTTTTTTTCATTTCAGTATGCTGGGTATGTTGCCATTGTAAGTCATTCAAAAATGGTCCTTGCAGCAACATCATTCTATAAAACTCCCAAGACCAGTCATGTTCGTTCTTCCTTAAGCTTGACATGGCTGCTCTGAGGAGGTGGTGGGGCATTCCTAATTGAGAACAAGGAAACCAAAGGGTATAATACTTTCAGACTCACATCCAGAAGAATATGTGGCTGTGTCCTGTGGAAGAGTTCTTCTAATAAGTCATTCTTATTGGTTGGATACATAATGGATGGACGGGTGAAGTGACGAACGTGGCACCAAACTGCATTTGAAGGCTGACCCGTACCATAACTGCGGTCTGACCGTACATCCGGAGCTCGCACGCACGCCTGTGTGTCTCCGCAAAGTTTTTTTCTGCAGTTGGACTATGCTTTTCTAACCATAAGCGGGAAATGTGAACACATTCAGCACGGATGAGCACCAACCCTTTTCAAATATGCCGCCATAGATTTCGGCGGCAGATTTGCTTTCTTTATGCAATGTGCTTTGAAAGGGCAGCTGTACTGAAGGACCTACACAAAGCAAATCCTGATGAAAAAACTGCAAGTTTAAATATAATAATGTATTTATCAAAGGATTGTCAAGTGACAAATCTCAGTGTCCCAAAGTTTAAAAGATTGAAATTCCGAGAAGAACATATTACCATCAGTTATAAGATGGCATTTTGTTGATGAGGTGCGGTCTGGCAGGTTCACCGACTTCCTTCCAGACAACTATAATGTATTTTTTGTTCACCGACACACCCTATTTCTTCATGTTGCCGCTACGCTTTGCCTACAATGTAATATCCCAAGTGTCCAAACCCATCCGATAACACTCTCTGTCCTCAGGTGCTATTTTATTTATTTTCAAACTTCACCCAAGGACTGAGTGTGTGATTGGACGGTGGTTGGAACACTGAGTGTAACAAGTTCTTCTCGATATTTCAATATGTCTGATATCGTTTCAATTTGCGTTTATAGTGAACACTAGAACCTAAAAGTTAAGCATTTCAGGAAAAAAAAATTATTTTACGTTTAAAATGCTTGATCTCATGGGAACGTTAAAGGGCACTGTTTAACAGAAAGGACCCATCGATAGGTTTATTCCATTCATATTGAATGCACAAGACAATATTAAAAATATATGTATTCTTGTTTTATCACAAGTATTACAGTTTAAAACACATACATATCACACTACATGTGTCTATCAATAAAAGAAAATGATATTACTGGAAGATTTCGTCACAGGTCGATTGGAGTAAGGTGATACCTGTAGGTCACAAACATATCCATATGCTCATGTCTTTGTGATCTTGAGGATTCGGACGGATCTGACTGGCCTGATGATGTTCTTCAACTCCGCCTCCAGTTTAACAAAATTCTGGAAAGGACCAACAAGATACTTAGTTGCAGTTAAACTTACACGGTCAGACACTGTTTATAATAGAACATATACACTACGACAATCAAGAGTGACACATGCCATGCCCTCGTATTATTGCTGAAGCCCACATTGTGTGTTGGCTGACATAATGACTCACTTGGCGAATAAGTTCTTGCACGGAGAAGTCATCAGATGTGGGTGGAGCCAGTACGGAAACCCCCCAGTTTGAAATAACAGTCTTAACATCTAAAACAATTACCGATTGTTAATACCAATGAATAATGCACATATTATCAGTCAGAAAAAAACTGATTTTGTTAATTTAGACAGGTCATTAATGATGTGTTTACAAATAGGCAAATACTTTTGATGTGTACTTAGTTCGCCTTAACCTTCAAAATATTTCTTGCACATCCCGTCGCTCCAACGAGTTACCGTTCATGCTACGATTCCTTTCTCTTAAGGAACATTTAGAAACTCTCTGGTGGATCATGGAATTCGTTTTGAATACATTCAGGTGTTGACAACCTCTGACCTGGGCAGGTGTGATTGTAGTCCCTGCAACAGTCATTATTAGCTACGCAGCTCTGATCACAGAAGCAGCCTCGGAAACAGCTGAAGTTAGTGTTGTCGCAGCACAGGACAGGATCCGCTGAGCAGCTACCAAAACCTGCATTGAAGAAAATCAACCATTCAAACAAAGTAGTAAATTTATCTTGATGTAGATAAATACGTTTATACCAACACCTGAAACTACCGAGGAACAAGTGTGGAATGATGATTGACCTGGAAAAGATAACACAGGGAAAGGGGAGGGAGACTCCGGAACTGCAGTGGTGTTGGTTGTGTTGGAGGCCGATGGAAGGGAAGAAGCATTCTGAAAACCTGGGGATTGAAGGCAGAATTGTGTCAATTTGACACTTTTGTTTTTATTTGAGAAATATTAAACGTTATCTTACCTGTTATACATGTAGATATAAAGTCTGGACAGCAGTCCTTATTTCTCAGACAGAAGACGTCACAGAAGCAGCCAACCCCTCTATTACAGGAGTTATTTTGGTTCAGGCAACACAGAGGTGGATTTTGTGAACAGCCTAATATAGTGGTGGAGAAAAAAATAAAAGTGAGCAGAAAAACAAAAAACGAGAATATATACTTTTTTTTAGAACTACCATGACTTGCTTGGCATTCAAATACTGGCCGTGCTTATAACAAGTAAAGCTATCCAAACGCAGCTGCCTAAAGGAACTAAAGGAACTGCACTTACCAGTTCGCAAAACTGCCATGTATAAAAAATGTAGCAACTTTAAATTGTAGCGCAATTCATTTAATCTTACCTCTAACCAATGACGAATTTATGATACTTATATTAGCTGTGTTTGGACTCTCAGGTGCCATAGAAGTTACAGTCTGAGTTGGAGATAATGTCGCTGTAGTTTGGGTTGGCACAGTTGGAATGATTGTTGTTGCACCAACGTTTGAAGTGTCTGTTGATGGCAAACGTGTTGTCTGGGAATCTAATAAGTGGATTATTGTAAACCAAGTGTTATGGATTACATGTATTATAAGTACAGTACATTCACTGGTAGAAATGTTTTTGAATGTCGCCAAATGCTGTGGAAATGATCTTTACTCACCAGAAGTATTCTGCCCATTGGCAGTGCTGAGGACCAATGTAAGTCCTGTGAGAACGATTGCAGACCATTCCATTCTGCTAATTCTTATTCCGCTTAAGTTTGTTTTTTGATCCGTCCTCATTGACGTATTGCACTCCTTCGTATGTTTATATATATAAATATATTGTAATTTTTTAAATCCTGTTGTATTAATATGTGTATATTGCGTTTTGCCTTGCTTTCAATACAACACTGCTGGAGAAGAGATGAAGTCTTGGTCGCTTACCTTTCTATAAAAACATTTATATTAATTGTAGGACTCTATTCAAATCCTTTCAAGGAATATTAGCAACTGGTCCAGTCACCTTATGTTCAGTTATGCATAATATTTTTTCATAGATCTCTTTTTGCTCCGCCTTTGATTGTCAACAAGTTGAGCAGGATTTAAAGCGTGGTCAGATTTCAGATAAGACGGCATTCAGTAGTCAATCAACATCTTGATCTAATCCAGGTGAGAATGCCTTTCGAAGCCCTTGCCAAGTGATAGTCATGTGATGTGTAAGATTGAGTGACCTTGCCTGACCTCGGTGTTCCATGAACGTGCCACCATGTCCGTTCAGTTGCTGAGAGCGGAAAGAGCTTCACTTAATTTTTTTCCCACTATCACCCGTTTATACAATACGACGAAAATATTTTTGCCTGGGTTAAAGTATTATGTATTCAGTGTCGTGTTATGATTCATTTATATTTTTATAAGCATGCTCATACATACTAAAATATCGTGAATGCTTATATGACCTTCAGAAATACTATCAATATAGAAGGTAATACGTTTAGAAGAACACATTACTGTGAGTATTTCTTGTCGAAGATCAATGATAAGATTCTGTCATAAGGATGAAACAGCCATACTGCGTGGTCCACTATTATCACACTCAAGGAAGCACACTTTTTAAATCGTGCTGTGTTAAGCACACAGCAGTCGCTGTCCATTGTTTTAAAACAAGAGTTCATCAGTATCGCGTATCTTGACCAACACTGTTGTTTTTAAAACACATATATATATATATATATATATATATATATATATATATATTTAATCGAAATATAATGCACAAAGGTAGCAAAAATATATGCATGCAAATGCCTAATAAAAAGTAAAAGCCATCCTCTCGCTGTTATGGTAGCTAGTCCACTACTTGGTTCTGTTTATTCATTATGTATTAAGATGTCAGTGAATTCAGTTTTTTGTTCAAATCGTTTTTTGGGCGCTCTCAACACGGGACATAGATTGCTCACCATAACACCATGATGGCTTGGTCTTGAAGGACTGCCATATTTTCATTCACAAGAGAATGTATTGCCTCATTGATTTTTTTGGGATTTTTTTAACGCTAATGTAAATATTACCTTATTGAAAATAAAGTGTTTGTGATTAAAATAAAAGTTGTGGGGAATGTACTGGTGAGCCCCCAGATGTGTGACTTGATTGCTTTCATTGGAGCTCAAACCCCTACTGATGGGAGCTCAGCGTCAACTGGCTCCCACACAAATCGATCTCTGCACTGTAGGATACTGTACTTCCTCCAAGTCACAGAAAGAGCCCTTCACCCCCCAACCCCTTGAACAAGGATTCCATTCAGAAAACAATGTAGGAATTGCTTGATATAATAAGGGGATTATGTTGCATTTGTGCTGGAAATTAAACATAGGGACAATTATGTGAATTGATGACAGACGCTATTCTGATCATACGAACTAGGTCCATGAATACATATTCAGTGTTTCTAAAAAAAACTAGCCGTCTTATGAGAGACGGTTCTTATCTGATGGCTGACATCTGTCATTGACTGTCTGGCCGGCTGTGTCTTTCTGGATGGGAGAATGGCTCATTCACAGACACACGCACACAGACCGGACATTGAGAATATAAATATGTGTAACTTTTTTGTATATATAATAATTATTAATTATTTTACTAAATCATATACTAACAACACTTTATTATTTGTAATATTATTTCAATCCTAGTGTTATCAATATTCTAGTATTTATCCGATTCGTATATACCAGGGGTCCCCAATTAGAAATCTTGAAGGTCCACAAATATATTTTTGAAACAGGCATGGGTCCGTTTATTTTTTTTACTATCGGTCCAGCTTATATAGTTGGCTGGAGGTAGGT
>JAVQJS010063081.1:0-12242 GCA_036024795.1 Galaxias rostratus | reverse complement strand
CAAACCAAAGGTCTTTGTACAGCCTTTCCTCAGATCATTTCAAATATTTCCTTAAAAAAAAATGAAAACGACCGTTCCCTATGAATGGCGTATTCTATTTCTTTATCTGAAGCAAACTATGTTACTTTCAACATAATATGCATTTATCCTCCCTATGTGGCATGTACTTGGTAACCCTCTTTTAGTTTGCTATGTGCTCCTTGTCCCGTTCTCCGTTACTGACCATTAACACTGTCGTGAGAGACACTCTTTGTTTTGTATGTGTTTCTTTGCAGCGTTCGCTCTCCTGGGTTTTACTATTTACTGTCATGCTCAGGAATATATCCCACCCCTGGTAGTCCGGTCGGCACGTCTTCCTGGTAGGCCGATGGTCCGTGCTTTCCCGAGCACCATTACACGGCTATCGGGTGGGTTTAATGCCAGCGGTGTTGGCCAAACTCTGACGTGAGACCGTCAACTGGACCACAGAAACCCTCTCTGGTCACGCCTTACAGGGGACTGCTGATCTGTAGGGAAATGTGCCAGCGCTATATACAGTCCGCTAAGAGGTGGGCTCAGTACCAACTTCTTTTTGTTGTTGTTGTTGTCTTGTCCTTTCGCTAGCTGTAATCGTGTGTTTACAGTTAACCATTAAATATTTTGTCTCCAACCCTTTGGGCTCTTTTCCCCTTTAGTAACGGTCTCATTGACATTGTGTTCTATCACCAGACAGGAACCCATTTTGCTTCAAGTTGCACTGCGAATTTCAAATTAAGAAGCAGCTTTGTGACAAAGAATTTATTACAGTATAGAAATAACATACTTTTCATGCGAGCATACCGCTCCCTCTTTGCGTCTCTCCCCAATACAATTTAACATATACGCATATCTTTTAATGAAATAAAAATTTTAGATATACATAATATCAGTTATAATTAAGTTTTAAAGTACATCTATTGAAATGGATACAAAAATCTCTTAAAAGCAGTTTACCAGTAGAATTGAAAGAAAACGTGGAAAGCAATTTACAGAGGATGTTGTGACCATGCCGTGGTGTGGGCCGTCGCTAGGCAACTTGGGTTTCACATTCATTTGTGAAAGACAGGACTTTTGCTATTGAACGTTTGTCATCGCTAAAGAGAGCATGGCATCCTACTCACTATCAGATATTTGGTCCCTTAAGTGATAAGGTAGACAAACTGATTGTCAGGCTGGTCTATGATGCTGGTCCCAGACACAGGGGAGACATGCTACATAATGAGTGGTTTTCCAAAGGCACCAGACTCTGGCCAGCAGTGACCTTCAGGGTCTACTAAATGCGCTCACACTCCTACAAATGCAGTACAAACGTTACAATTACAAGCAACCCAAACAAAACAGAAGAAAACGTTCAATTGGTTATTAGTGGAAAAATAGATTTAAAGAGTTTAGTTTTAATCTGGTGGTTGTCTTTCCAATATTGGCATATTCATGGTTCCTTGTTAGTAGATCATCAATAATATGTGGTTTACAGTTTAATTAAAAATCACAGATAGCGTTTGCATTCAAATGTATGCCTCGTCGATTGTTAAACCGCTGTTTTTAAACTGAAAGCGAGTCGTACAAAACGCGAGGCTTGGGAAAAACCTCTGCCTTCTCTTTTGACTACGGAGCATCTATAAAATGCAGCCTGTGCTGCGGCCTGCTCTCTCCCCATCGGGTGAGGTGCCTCTATAGGTTGCTGAAGAGTTCGTTTTTCTTGCTCCAGTCCATGGTCGGTGCTCTCTTGTTGGTGCGTTTCTGATGGGCCCGCTCCTTCACCTGCTGCAGGGTCAAGTTCAGAGCCGGGATGGTGTCCATGATCATCGGCTCCGACACCTGAGACACAAGGGCAACGCGTAAAGGGCGTCCGAGGATGACACAACGTGGTTTATACGTCCATTATAAAAGGATATTTTGGCCGTCAAGTTTTCCTGGCGTGCGCTTACCTCTGTGGGAGGGATGTTGTTGGACGGGATGTTGATGGACGCGTTGGACGAGGCGTTGGACGGACTTGGACTGACGGACATCTTAGAATCTCGCTCTGCCAGTCTCCCATTCACCTAGGAGGGCAGCAGGTTTGTATAAAAATACATGCTACAGTGACGGTTGTTAAACTATGACAACTTTTCCTTTTGGTTTTACACAACCAGGAATATAAACTATGGGAAAAGTATAGTTGAACCAACTTTAAAATGGGAAACAGCCTCACATAACTTCACCAGCATGGCATCCCTGTGCTTTTAGTTGGGACTGTAGTTGCAATACCCGATGTTACCAAAGAGGGGCAGCATTGCCTCGGAACAGATGAGTATTCCCTGCCTGATCGTCCCACAGGCTGAGTGGAGGCAACAGACGCTTACACTACATAATCCTGTTGTTCTCCAAAGCTAAAGGTATTAACATGGGGTTCAATCCAGTCCGCAGCCCTCCAGAGGGAGAGAGCGTGTCTTACCTGCCAGCTGACCTCCTATCCCTCCCTAACCTCTTTAAAACGAGATGTGGCGTAGCAGTCAAGTGTCGGGCGGTCGCCAGCATGTGTGGTCATTCGCCAATCGGTCATTTCCATTATTAATTCAGGGCTCACTTCACTCGCATTTCCCTTCGAAACGTCATTTTGACATCACCCGAATCGATAAACGACGCACACCGCGCGTGTTTTTGATTGGCTTCTTTTGTACTGAGACCGTGTTCGGTTGTCACTTCTTATCGTGGCAGATACCACGGAGAACAAAGCCCATCTGCCACCCTGATAAGGTGAAAAGGGCGATAAGCGCACCTCCGTTATTTGGGTGTTATGTTCAAGGAAATCTTTTCATTCAATTTGGGCAGGGAAACATATTCAAATGCCAGTCACTCAACCTTCCTATTGAGAGTTGTGGTTTGAGCTTTCGCTGTGGTTTTCTCTCTGCCACAAGACTCCGGCTTTACTAAATTATACAGTATGTTCCTACTTCCGACCTACTCATTGCAATTACACTTCTGCGTGTGTACATCATATTTGTATATTCAAACAAATAAACAAATAGGAACACATTGCAATGCCATTCAAAACAGGTAGACAGTAACTTAGCGTACAAAAAAAGGCTTTTGGGATCAAACATTTTTTGGGTTACTTGGAGAAAAAAATTGAATCGACCTCCTAGCTCCCTTCGTACGGTCGATTCACAACGGACACAGAAACACGTTCGTTGTTCATGCACGTATGTGATGACGTCACGTGCCATTCCAGAAGCGCCTTCCCCAACATGAGAGCTGCCTGTGACGGAGAGTGCGCTCAAACACCTGGGTGGGATTATCAAAGGAGCAGAGCTGCTGCGCTCGCCGTGCTTCGACTCAGTGTGTGGGCCTTCAGGCTTAAAGAGCTCCACTTAATCCCCCCGGCGCCCCCCCCCCCCTAATCGCACTTCGCTTCAAAAAGACGGACTCGCCGGGCGAGAGCGGCGTACGAGCCCGGGCGGGCGAGAGCGCCGTGCCGGGGGGCTGACCTTATCGTCGCCGCGCCGGGGGCGACGCTGTCCCGGAGCCGAGGGGTGAACCGCCTCTGACCTTGACGAGGGTGGAGGGTGAGAAACCTGGCCGATGTTTTCTTTTTAATCTGCCCGTTACTAGGCGACAGGCAATTATACCCACACTCAAAACCGCCTGCCTTCAAAAAACGAGAAAAAAAAGGTTTCTTTTCATCTCCTGATAATAAAAAAACAAGTTTTTCAATGCCACATGAAACCTCTGGTGGAGCTCTGACCCCCCCACCTCCCCCCTTTCTTCTTCATGGTGCAGTCAGCCAAGAGAGTGAACGCTACGCACAGGGTTGTGTTTGTTTAGTGGGGGTTTGTCCCTTACCTTCTCCTCCATGTCGGCGTTGAGGACGAGCTCAGGAAGAGGTCCTGCAGGCAAGCAGAGCACAAAAAGAACACACACAGGGTCAGTCAAACCAACGGGTCTTTCGAAACGCACTCCTCTTAGGGCAAGTCCGACGGCACGGAACCGGACCGTCCCGTAGACGCACTCTGTTCCGCAGAACCGTTACTCTCACGCAACTCACACATCAGCGTTTCACTCCAACACGTACGGTTCTGGTTCGATATTACCCTGCCTCCGCCACGGCCCTCTGCTCCCCTCGCCGCTCTAGACACTGGGGAGGGAGACGCGGTGCGCGCTGCCGTCCCGACCAGATCGACAGCTCGTCGGCGGCTCGCCTTTCATTCCGCCAACACCTCCTCTGTTACATAGAACAGGCATGTGTAGGCCATCTATTATTCACGGCGGGTTCATCTTCACAGAGCTGCCGGGTGACCCCTGGGTCGGCCCGCCACGCATGGCCCACCCCGTAGGAGACACGGATCCCCGACCCCCCCCCCTCCCCTCCCCTCCGCGCCATCCTACCCCCATCAAAAGCCAGCCCCTGATCCCCCTAGCATACCCACCTTCACCGCAGCCACGGTTAAAAGATTCCCCCAGGACTAATAACTAATAACAGACCTCACAGTTTCGGAACGCATCTCTTTGTTCCTATGAACACAGAGTCACATGCCAGCGCACGTTGATCGGCGTAGCGAAATGTCACAGCGGGCAGACGCATGATGCAGGTGAAAACCACAGGCGCCCTCTTACCTTCCGCACCAAAGTTCTTGTTCACGCAGACAGACAACCTGTAAGTGCTGTGCCTGGTCCCCTCCTGGGCTTGGCTCTACGACGCTAGCTTTCGCTTTCTCCCTCTCCTCCTCCTCCTCCTCTTCCTCTTTGTGTAGAGGTTGCTAGCCGCTCAGTGAGCGGAGCCTCTCCACTCCGTTTCAATGCAGCTCCACAACGGACTAAGAGGCCACTTTGGAGCCAGCGCCTTGGAAACCAAACAAAGGTGCCGGCCAGAAGGGGTGGCAAGACGAATCGAGTGGGTGTGTGTGCTTGTGGGTGTGTGTGTGTGCGCGTGTGGGTGTGTGTGAGCGCGTGTGTGCGCGTGTGGGTGTGTGTGAGCGTGTGTGTGCCTGCGTGCGTTCGTGTCTAGAAAGGAAGAATCACAGTAGGCAGGTGCCCTCTAAGTAGTAAGAGTACAGTCACCTGGGCAACTCCTACATGGTATCCTGCCCATGTCGGAGGAGGGAAGGGGGGGATTCTAGAATTCTAGAGGCCTGTTGCCTGTTTCAAAAACAACAAATAGCCCAGACATAGCCATACCTAGCTGAGAGTGTCCAACCAAACGATGACGTCTCATGTTCTTTGACATTGCCTGTGGACGACAGAGACTAGATGCAAACTGGCAAAGCATCAGACAATCCTGACCAAATGCAGTTTGTCGTCGAGCTCAGGGCGGAACGGGCGGTAAACACACAGTCCGCCTCACACACACACACACGGTCCACCTCACACACACACACACACACACACACACACACACACACACACACAAGCTGCTCTGACTAACACTCCGATCCTGGACGCGCCGGTCACCGTTTTGTCCCCACGCCCCGCCTGTTGTCATGCCGACGGAACTGTTGGCAGCGCCACGCTTTCAGAGTAGCTGTCGGCCACTCTGCCGAAGTCAGACGGCCGGCCAAGCTTCACCCCCAAAGGATGTCACCCCCTCCCAGGGAATGGACAAGTGTTACTTGGGCACAGCTGCTCAGTGAAGAGGGCCTGCTGAGCTGCAGCCAAATGACAGGCTGGAGCTCCCCCTAGAGGTTATTGAGGAGGCGACGGCTGTTCCCCTCAGCACTACGCACCATAGGACTCACATGCTGAGTTTGACATATTCAGTTTCCTGTACGGCACGTTTTCAGATAATTATCCTTTTTTTTGGCATCATCCTTCTGGAAGGATCTGTGAGACTGAACGTTTACGGGGTGTGAGACAGCGTGCAGCGTCATAGGACAGGAGGGTGGTGGGAGGGAACCGGAACAACCCAGCCCCCTGTCCAGCCACACAGGAAAACTCTGAACAGGAGGGTGGTAACCGACAAACCAGAGTAGAAGTCGATCCGTGAGTTAGTTGCCGTGGATTTCGGATTAATCCCTCCCCCCCACCCCCCATGACTACCGGTGAGGTTGGAGCGCCACCCAACCCCGTGGTAGTGAAAGCCGGCCCTGCTGAGAGGAGGTGATGGTGGTGGTGACATGGGGGTGGGTGGGTGTGGGGGGCTGGGGACTCACCGGTGAGATGCTCGGGGGCCGGGGTGACCCGGCACCTCTTGAAGAAGGCGTCCGTGTCGGGGTCCACCACCAGCAGCCGGGTCTCGTCGCCGCCCGCCTTGACGGCCGCCACCACCTCGCCGTGTGGCCAGCCCTCCACGCACACGCCGTTCACCTGGAGAGGCCGGGGAAAGGGAGGGATAGGGATGGAGGAGAAAAGACACAGGGAGATTTTTCATGAATTGGGAAAGTTTAGAAACGGGGGGGAAACGACCCGGTAGGATTTGTGAGGACCGGAATCCGAAAGATTGAGCTTTCTTGTGAGGCTTTTCTTGTGAGGGTGCGCTGTAATGTGCTGCCAACACATACAAATCCTAGCCGGTGAGTAGGTGAAGATCCAACATGCCCCCTCTCAGGGGGACAGCTAATCTCAGTCACAATGTTCCTGCAAGTCCCAAGACAGGAAATCCTGTGTCACATGCACGCACGCACACACACACAATACTTACAGGAAAATTACTTCAACCTTTCAGATATGACTTTGTAATCTTGACGCAGTTGCATAAGAATCTGTGTAAGCACCGCCGCACTCAGACTTTACAACCAGTGTGATTCCACAAGGTATTTCAAGACAGTCACATTAATTTCTTAGTCATAGACGAACATACTGTGTGACCAGATGAAAAATGCCCTGTTTGCTTTGAGCAAATGCACTTAATGTCTCCATGGTATCTGTTGTCCAGACCAGCTGAAAGATCTGTGGCAAGGCGATCTTGCCTAAAAAAGCATGCTAACTGTGCGATGTGAAGGGCCAACTGTGTGTCGATACGCTGTGTGTGCGGATGTGAATGTGTGCTTGCATGTGTTTTTCCAAGAGAGAGTGTGTGTGTGTGTGTGTGTGTGTGGGGGGGGGGGGTTACTAGGGTGAGCCTGGGACCTCTAAGCCAGTCCCTGAGAGGAAACCAAACAATGGCCGCTTGGCCCAGCAACAATAGCAGAGGGCCCGGCACAATGAGCCCCCCTCGGGCGGCGGGGGGGAGCTGGAAGGGGCCCTCTAGAGGGGAAACCATTCCCTGTCCCACAAGACTCCCATCGGCTCTCCCTCCAGCTTTCTCTCTCTCGTCTTCCCTTTTTCTCATTCCTCACCAGTTCTACCTCTTCCCTCCACCGCTCTCTCTCCATCTCCTTCATTTCCATCGCTCCGTGAACTCTCACACCGACACACACACACGTATTCCCCGCACGTATTAGAAGCAGAGAGGAATACCGAGTGACAGCCTGGCATTTTGGTTTCTCTTGAGCAACTCACTCGTGAAGGAAGTGATTCCAAAAGTGATACGAATGGAAACCCCTTTTCTTGGCCAATAGTATTTGTACAAAGGGGTCAGGCCGCATAGACAGAAATAGAATAGAAATACTGGAAGACCTGACCAGTAACTTCACGCACACATCTTTCCCCTTCCTTCTCAGTCGGGCTAGTCTACAACGCGCTCCATAGGCGTTTGGGTGTTGCCCTCTTCCCACCAGTGACAAAGCTGGATGACACCAGTCTGACTCGGCTAACTCCCAGTGGCAGTCGTGTGCAGTGGACTCCCCTCCGGGCTCAGGACCTCCCACGGAGACCGCTGGTGGCTCCACCTCCACCATCACCACCCTCCTCCGCCACATCATGAACACCACCCTACAAATTGGCTAACTAATTGGTTCGTTGGTTAAAAACTGTCTTTTTTTCTGTCTTCCAACAAAACCCCCCCTCACTCTTTCTTTTTCGATCCGCTCCCCCATCCTCTTTGGTCTATATATCGCTCCTCTTTTCCTCAATGCAATCTCCTAAGAAAAAGGTGTGGTTTCGCTACAACATCGGTTGCCATGGGTTACCGTGCTCTGTGTTGCCCGTCACTCCCACTGTGCGGTGCTGACCCCTGACCCCCTGTGTGTGTGTGTGTGTGTGTGTGTGTGAGGTGGTCTGGATCATCACCTGCACGATGCGGTCCTTGGGCAGCAGGCCCGCCCGGGTGGCCGGCGAGTCGTCGTCCACGGCCCTGATGTACTGGCCCGGCCGGCTCTTCTCGCTGTGCAGGTTGAAGCCGTAGCCCTGCGGCCCCCGCTGGATGGCACAGAGGCGTGGCCGCAGCTCCGCCCGCATCTCCTGCTCGGGGTGAAGACAGAAGAAGAAGACCACACAGAAAGAGAGAGAGAGCGTGAGGAAGGTCATGGGAGTCGCGCCTGCCAACCCGGACCGACGTCGCCCCCCCGTTTCACCTCGGCCATGCTCGCTCCCTGCTGTGGCGGCAGAACCACGGGCACAAAGACAATGGAGAGCTCCAGAGCGTCGTTGACCATCAGTATGTAGCCTAGGCCGAACATGCAGACCCGCGGCGGCCGGGACGCATCGCTGGTGTGGTGGGGGAGCCGAGACGCAGCGGACAGCCAGGCTGGACGAGTGACCCACAACACTTGTTTACTCCCTGTCACCGTGGCACCCCTAGGAAGGAGGAGAGTCCTGGAGGGGGGAATGGAGGCCTGTGATTGGAGGAGGGCGGGGCTAAGGGGCATGGGGAGGCGCGCCCTGTTAAGAACAGGGGTAGCGCGCCGGTCGGAGGAAGTGGTCCGTTTCCGGAGTGTTCCGCGGGCTCTGCACTCCGCTGGGCTCCGGAGCAGGACAATGGAAGCTAGGCGTTGAACTCTGACCCCTCCCTCTCTGTCTCCCTGTGCCCTAACCTCCTTGTCCTTCCGTCCGGAATGTCAGGAAGACACAGAGCCGCATTGTCTTCCTGGAAGAAGTCGATTGTCTTTTTTTTCTCTTTCTTTTTAAGCTCCAGAGCCTCTCTTCCGTCTGGTGGAGGAGGCCGTGGCTTTATTTAGGGAGGGCCGCTGGAACGCACTGTGACACGGGAAGACCAGGAGCCAAAGAGTGATGCCTGGAGCCCCGGGGGACAGGTCAGCGTGAATGTCACGGTGACCTCTAACCTCCAGCACATGACCCAGAGAGAGTGAAACGAGGGGGGGTCTGGTAGCCGTACTGTGGTCCCAAGACACGACTAAAGAGAGGGATCGTTGACCTAAACATCTGTGGGTTTCTGGATAAAATGATTAAGGGCTCATGTGACTAGTGTACATTGAGAGAGAGAGACCGCATCCACTGACACACACACACACACACACACACACACATTGTTGTGACCACGACTGACCAATCACCTGCACATTACGTAAGCCAATCGTACTTTCCGTGGCGGCCCAAACATCAGCGAGCTGTTTACAAGGACTGGCCCAGTCCTCTGGGTGGAGCCTCTCAGACAGGAAGACGTCTTTTGTTCCAAGGAGTCCGACACAAGTCGGCCCCCACACCCTCCCTCTTCGTCCTCCGGTCCGAACCGCTCCCTTACTCCGTACGGCTCCAGGAAAAGCTGCCTTTCCTGGAGACTCCACCTGTTTCCTGCTCTCAGGAATGGCCCCGGCAAGGCACCGGACAACCCCTCCCCCCCTCATGACAGACTGTCAGCCCTCCTTGCGGCGAGGCGGAGACAGAGTGGTGTGTGTGTGTGTGTGTAGGACTACAATGGGATAAATAAAGACCCTGTGACTGGTCTGTCAGAGCTGGTCCTAGAGGTCCCGTCATCATCATCCTCGTGCTATTTATGGCACGTTTAATATCAACAGTGTCCACAGGCGCACCACGGACATCGTGATAGATGTGACTGGATGAACAACGGTTTCTGGTTCTCGCGCCAGCGTTAATCACAGGGATAGAATCTTTCAAAGGGTCAAATAAAACGAGCATACACAAGTTTAAAAAAAAAAAAAACATTCGAAGAACGATTTCACCTGAAAATGCACTCAATTCACAATGTAACTGCTAAAAGTCCCAAAGGTGCCGTGGCATGACTGAAGGAGACTTTTGGATCCGGGGCCCTGAAGGCCCGTGGAGTCTGTGTCTGACGCCGTGGCGAGCCGACTCAAAGTGTCTCCTCCATGGAGCGCCGCCGCGCTCCTCTCCCACAGTGGCCGTCTCATCAGGGAAGGGAGGCATCCCAAAGTGGTCTGGCTGATTACACCATGCGGGATTCAGGGCCCGGCCTGCCAAGAAACTGCCTTCAAGGCCACGCACTCATTCCTCCATCAAAGCGCGTGTGAAACGTGAACTCAAGGCAGTGGACACGCTCTTTCTCTCTCTCTCTCTGGTAAAAGAATACGATGGACGTCACGTTTGAGTGGAAGGACCCGGCCACAGAGGTTCCTTAAAGGCTGCTCTTTTTTTAATCCTGTTTACTTTATCGTGGCAAGGGTGTCATTGTTAACAGCTCAAGGTGTTTTTTCTCCCCTAGCTAGGAGGAGGAACGTGCTTGACTGAAACCGCATCTCCCCCTTAGCCAAAGTCGGTCTGAAGCAATCAGAGATCCTGAGGACGCCATGGGCGGAACCACTCATTCCCCACCCCACTCCCTCACACCGCCGACCCCAAAAAAAGATATATATATTGTGCGAGAATGAGCCCTCCCCAAGCACAATCAAGCAGTCCTCCTCATCACCAGAGAGTGGCTGCCGTGACGTCAAAGGCCCGGCCTAATCACGCCTCAGCGTGCCGGAGCCGTGAGTGCCCCGCTCCAGACGAGTCCCGGCAATCAGTGCCATTGACTCATGACAACCACCCCCTCGCGGCGGCCATGCGGAAACGGGGGTGACGAGGGGAGGTCAGCGTGGGGCGTCTCCGCCGGCCGCCCAGGGAGACGGGGGGGGGGGGGGACAGAGGCCAGGGACACGACAGAGGACAGTCTGTGTCCCAGTGGAGCCCGGCGGCCAAGAATCTCCGCGAGGGCGCGGAATCTGTGGAATCTGCAGCGCACACATAAACCGGAACGCTCTCCTGAAAGGGAAAGAACCGTTGCTGCTCTCCCACGGCTTCTGGCGTGCGTGTGTGTGTGTGTGTGTGTGTGTGTGTGTGTGTGTGTGTGTGTGTGTGTGTGTGTGTGTTTTTGTGTGTGTTTACAAAGCTCCTCAGCTTCAGGGAGGGGTGCATATATAACAAACATGCCAGGCTGAAGACAGCAAGGGCAAGTCAACTTACAATGCAATATAGTGAGTTTGCTTCCACATTCATAGAAAAAAAGAAACATGTCGACAGAGACAGTTTTCTTGCAGTGATTTGCATTTAGTGAACAGGAAATACAAATGAAACCGATCCAAACAAATGAAGCTAGAACACACAGTGTTGGTTGTTGTGAAGAAAGAAAAGATAGGAAGTGTTTGTTTTCATCGGTAGTGGAGAGAACAGAATGGTACGACCAGTACTTTATCTCAGCGGGAGTCGGTTCTGTGTCGTAGTCTAGATAACCCCTCCTTTTCTCAGCCAGCTTCCTCCATTCAAACTATTACCACTAAAACCCAAATATTTGTTTAAGCTAGGCTTAACCCTCTGCTCTCGAGTTTAACCTGTGAAAAGAAAATACCATTGAGGACACGTCCTGTGAGTCTCTTTGGTTTCGATTGGTTCCCAGCTGCTCGTGTTGGACTTCGATAACAGAATATTTGTAGAATGTGGGAGGAGTTCCTGGGAAGGGCTCTCCAGTTCTGGGAAGGATGTGCCTAAATTACAGCAACATTTGGTTTGCAATAACCCCTCAGGTGGGAGACTGTTGACACAACGAGCGAATATCCTGAATTAGCATTCTATTTACCTTGACATGGAGAGCCCTAATCCGCCATGCGGCTATCCAAATCTAATTTCAATTTTCAGTCAGAGAGTCAGTGAGCCAGTCGGAAATTCATGGAAAGAATGGCTGTACAGTGGCAAAGCAAATGCTGAGAATGGCTGTATTCCAGGAAGGCTGTTTCATGGTTTTTCCATTGTGAACTGTTGGTGCATGTTTTCCTCAATGCTTCCATCCGCTCGCTCCACTTCCTGCCATGAAAAGCCAAATTGACGGGCCAGCCAAACACACACTGGGCAGTCCCAGAACACTGGGCTCACTCCGTGAGAGAATCACAGCCCATCCCATACTCTGTGGGGCATTTTTGCTAATACCTTTGAATGAAGAACAGGTGCCGAGCAGAGTGGATCAGGATCACACACACACACACACACACACACACACACACACACACACACACACACACACA
>JAVQJS010063061.1:0-10840 GCA_036024795.1 Galaxias rostratus | reverse complement strand
CCTGTTTTGACTGCCTGCTCCCCGTTCTGACTGCCTGCTCCCCGTTCTGACTTCCTGCTCCCCGCTCTCACTGCCTGCTCCCCGCTCTGACTGCCTGCTCCCTGTTCTGATATCCTGCTTGCCGTTCTGACTGCCTGTTCCTTGTTCTGACTGCCTGTTCCCCATTCTGACTGCCTAGTCCCCGTTCTGACTTCCTGCTCCCCACTCTCACTGCCTGCTCCTCGTTCTGACTGCCTGCTCCCTGTTCTAACTTCCTGCTTGCCGTTCTGACTGCCTGCTCCCCACTCTGACTGCACGCTCCCCGTTCTGATGGCCTGCTCCCCGCCCTGACTGCCTGCTCCCTGTTCTTACTTCCTGCTCCCTGCTCTGACTGCCTGCTCCCTGTTCTGACTGCCTGCTGCCCCCCACGCCGCACAGAGCACTGTCTCCGTCTGCCTTCATAGGCGGCTAGCTGCCCTGCTAGCTTAATGCAATGTGTTCCCTGAATAAAAAGATGCAGCAAAGCTGAGGATTTATATCCCAGTTTTCAAAGGGTAGCCGGGACTGGTTTGGTCATTCCTACCCCTGCATGACTATTTCCTTTGAGGGCTGCTTTCTCTGAGACGACCCATGCATTGCAGAAACATGTTTGGTCCTAAGATATTAAGAGGGATCAATTCAGAGGCTCCCAGTCCAACGCTTTATAATATCAGGGCAGGTCTTATGGAGGCTTAACACCTCACAACGGAACCGACCCGTTCTGTACTGGGTCCCCACAGGGCCACAGGACTTACCTGCGCCACATGCAGTTGGGCGCTGACATGTGAAAGTGAATACTGGGCTAGCGTACGGTGCACGGCCGCCACATTGACACACTCACATATTTCCAGCCCAGCGTGGTCTTGCAGTTCTCGCAGTAGATGTCGGCCACGGCGTGGAGGCCGGTGAGCAGTACCCGCTCCTCAGCCGGACCGCAGCCCACGTTCACCCTGGAGAGAGAGAGAGAGAGAGAGAGAGAGAGAGAGAGAGAGAGAGAGAGAGAGAGAGAGAGAGAGAGAGAGGGAGAGAGCGAGAGAGAGAGAGAGAGAGAGAGAGAGAGAGAGAGAGGGGTGTCAGATGAAGAGAGTGGTGGAGAGCTTTCCCCTCTAAAGTATTTTTTCCCTTCGGAGTTTATTTGTTCTATGTACCTGCAGCAAAGTCAGGGGAGGGGGGGCGTTGATGGCGAGAGAGAGAGCGGGAGAGATAGCGAGGGGGAGAGAGGGAGGGCTCTGTTGCCAGTGGCTAGACTTGCTTGGTTCTTTAGAGGGTGTCTCAAGACTGAGTCATACCCTCTCCACCCCCCACCCCCTCTTCCCCCTTCCTTCCTCTCCTTCCTCTCCTTCCTCCCCTTCCTCCCACTCACTCCCTCCCACTGTGATTGCTGATGAGGAGTCATGGAGGCCACTGGGCCACGTCAATAGGCTGGAGCAGCCTCCCTTTCACACAAAGCCCGATAATGGTTTAGCTCCAGGCCACACAGACAGGACTGGCTGGCTGTTTGCATAACATTAGAGAGGCGCAGAGCTGCAACCTGTTATAGGACTGTATAACAAAGACAACCACACAATGGCTGGCTACAGTAAATTAAATAGGGTGGGCGCTTGAATTCATTCAAATGTGTGGCCATTGGACTCGAGAGAGGAACAGCATGTGTTACTTACACTGAGTTGAACAGGTAGGCTCTACCCTGGCTCCCCTGGAACGACTGGAGAGAAAGGGCGGCCGTTAGCATTTTGATTGACAGACGTCGGCGCATTTCAATAACTTTAGAGACTTAAAAAATGGAGACACTGTCTTACACGGCACGGCTAAGTTTACAGCACAGACCAAGACAGACAGAGGTTGTCATCGCATCTGGCCCCGCGACGATGAGACACAGCCCGTGAGTCATCACAAAGTGACGGTGCCGTTACCTTGGAGATGAGCTCGTCGTGGTTGGCCAGGTGCGCTCGGCAGTGGATGCAGCTGTAGGTGCGATGGCAGCTGGGCAGGTAGGCCTGAAAGGTCTTGGAGCGCGTCATTTTGACCATGGGCGGAGTTGGCGGGCGGTGCAAGAAGGGGCTGCCGGCCCAGGTCGGCTCGCAGGGGAAGCACCGCAGCACACAGGTGAGGGCCGTGGTGGGGGGCGGGGTGGGAGGCACACACCTGGGGGGAGGAAGAGGAGGTGGAAGTTACATGGCGGCTGATACACATATGCATTTGTAGGTAAATTTATCTGCCGAAACGCGGATTTTGCCGCTCCGTCAGGGGGCGGTTCCTAAGCAGCCTGTTTTCCCAAAACAGGATTCGCTACGGCTATCAAGCCCAGAGTCAACCACTGGCAATGCTACACAGAACCCATCTGGAGTCAAGTTTAGTTTCACACAAAGACAAGATCCATCTTAACAAGTAAGTGGGGAAGAGGGGGGGTGGGGTGTTATGAATGGTGAACAGGCACACTCAACTAGGCCAGTAACAGTTTGGCGCCGCTGAGCGAGCGGGACCACTGAGCCCTCGGACACCAAACCGCTCGGGCCCGTCTCCGACCCCAGGCCCTGGTAAACGGCAGCAGGAGGGCCGAGCTGGCCGATCTAAAGGGGACTGTGAGACGGGGCCTTGTTGTCTCCCGGTGACCGGCTGCCAACGGCGTGGGCTCGGGGCACAAAGAGACGACTCAGAGCGGCGGGAGGCCGGCGGGCGCACGGCGCTCTGTCTCTCCTTCACGCACGCACGCACGAGCGGTTTCAGTGTTTTCCCTCTTCTCCCCCTTCCCCCCCACGGTCGTTTCAGGACAGGGCAGAGAGGATAAAAGGACGACTCAAAAAGGCAGAGACTGACGTCGTCGGCGCGGCCGAACACACAAGATGTGGGGGCTGGGTCACCGCCAGTCGACACACGGGGGAGGGAGTTCAGGGGAGTTCACGCTGCCTCTTTCACAGTGCAGAGGCCAACCCCTATCAAAACTCTGCTAGCCTAGATCAGTCAGTCTGCTCAAAGTGCACCCTAACTATTTTTCCGGAGCAACGTTGTCCCACAAAATCAATTTAGTACAACACTGTCCACCTGCTAATACTGTTAACTCCATTTGGTTGGGAACGTGACTGCTGAGGCAAGATGGATAGCCACATTAGCTGGAAATAGAGACCTGAAAAAGACTCTGAGGGATTTAGTTACAGTAAATACTCCACAGGTCACAAATGGACAAGAGACACAGCCACACTAAGCCTTGCGATGTTTGATTATGCTTGTCCACGGGATGCTATCCACATCGGCATAATACACTCCGACGAGCCGGGGGAAAAACGTCCCACAGGACGTCTCTGGTCTGCACGACACTATATCAATTATGAGATGACGTTCTTGTTCGCTGAGTAATGCCATTTCATTAGCCTTTGTAGCTGTTGATCGTTCAGTATTATTACTGCTGTAGGAGCATTAGCCAGGCCCTGTCATGCAACTAAGATCTTATCTAGCTTTGGATTTTTTGATTAGATAAAATGGAACTAGACGAGCAACTCAATGCGTATACCTTCATCAAGTGTTTCAAATCGTATTTTATAACAGTCTTGGGAAAATCAATCTGACGTTACCGCAATTAAATAAAAAGTAGAATTACACAAAAAACGTGTCATCTAGTTAACATTGTCAGCTGTTGTTTATTTTTTAAGCAGAAGGCTGGCCTAACATTTACATTTTTTCTCTTCATCCCATTCCAGAAACATGAGCCGAAAACCAGAAATAACAAATGGACTGAATTGGGCAATTACATTAACAACATTGGTCAAATGATGGTAAGACTCAAGCCGCTTTTAAACCCTCCTTTGATGATGGTGCAGAGAGAGTTTCACCCTATGATTTTTTTTTTGTTGCAAAAACAACCCTTTGTTCTTAACCTGAGATCCCCCCACACAATGGAGTCAAGTCAACAGCAACTGAGCAAGAGACTCAAGGTTAACTGTCACATAGTTCTAGCAATCAAACACAACCAGGCTAATGCAGAACTGCCTGTCTTGATTACTACAGCTTTAACATCCCCATCTTCCTCGTCCTCCTCATCATCATCCTCCTCTGTCCTCCTGTCTGACTGTATACCTGCTCATCCACCCCCCCCCCCCAACCCCCATCCCGCCCCAGAGGTCTCTGGTGTGGATCCTGACAGCCATGAAAGGCTACGTGCTTTAACACGTACCAGCCGACAGTCCTTGTAGCCCAACGACAACCTTGGCTTACATAACAGAATACTGCTGCTGCTGCTGCTGCTGCTGTGGACAGTGATTTGAAGGCAGCTAAGAAAGAGAGAGGGATAGAGAGAAAGAGAGAGAGAGAGGAATAGAGAGAAAGAGAGAGAGAGACATAAAGAAGGGCAGAAGCCATTCTTTGTGTGGGAGAGAGAGAGGTGGACAAACAAAAAAGCTTGAGAGAGGGTACATGTGTCTTTGTGTTGGGCCCTGTCCTTACCACTTGCAGTAGACCAATTGCACACAACTCAGGTGAAAGTCTTTGTGTCCTCACACGTCTCGCTCGCTCTGTTTTTCAACAAAGTGAAAGCATGACACCACTGAGAACGGACTAATTGCAAAACCTTCAGACACGATCAATAGACATTTATAATAGAGACATTACCTCTGGTGTTGTCTCTCAGTATGAAAGATGTGCATAATTATATTCTTTAATGAAAAAAATATGAAGTTGCATGGACAGTATTTGTTCAGGCTTTTAAGGTCTTCCATAGATCTTTCCATAATCATTCACCATGAAGTGTGAATTGTTTGCTAGAATTTGGACGCAATTGACTGAATTTGGTGCTGTATATCTTTGATTTTTGTGTGGGGTTTTTTATTGTCTTTTTTAATTTATTTTACTTTACAATTCACCAATCAGGCACAAGACAGTGATCGGTTCGGTTTATGTAGGGCAGAGCAAAACTCATGCCACCAAACAGCACAGATGGTGGGGATGCCTTTACAGCTTAACAATGCTGTACACTAAAACACACACATAAACAAGCGCACGCACACGTACGCCCACACATGTACACACGATCATGAGATGTGTTTGAAAACCATATGACGTCAACTCGCACAATGATCGGATCCAAAAGTGTGTCAGACTCGTGGTGGTCTTGTGATTCTATATTGATTATCAGTTTTTCTTGTTGTTGTTGTTGTTGTTGTTGATGACGCGCATCGCGCAGACCACTGCGCCTGTTTCCAGGCTGCAGCATGGCGCAGAACTGCCACGCGTAACGTTAGTAACCGTGTGTAATAACAGCTAGCTCAGCTCCACTGCAGACTTAGTCCCACGAGCTCCCGCGACAAAAACAACACGCAGCTTCCCTCTATAATATATTTGGCAGAAATGACAACTACCTCACTGTCTAGAAATATTGAGGGACCAGTCAATTATAAAGTCCATGGTCCATGTTAACCATTTTTTTCTTTGATATTCAACTATTGATGCAAGTCAACAAAGACTATAGTGGGACAACATGCATTGGCAAAGGATAATAAGACAAGGCCTTTGCATTTAACCATAATTAAGCTTACCTTTGAAAAGAAGAAAATAGTTTCGACAAGTAGAAAAGTCGCACACACTCGATTTCCTAGTGGTAACGCCAAAAATCCTTCTTCGTAGTCTTTTTGAGGTTAGATTTCCTCTCCGCTTCTGCCAAGTCGTGCAGACGCAATGTTTTGACGCGCGCGCACACCGTACCTAAACAGTTTCTGATGAACGAGCTTAGAATAATGCTGAACCTCGACTAGATGCAAATTGACACGCCTATCAACCAATCAACAAAGCGATAAAGCATAGCAACACTAAGCGTATTGGTCTAAGGGTACAAGGAATATCCAATAATCCCTCTGTGCCTCAAAGCATGGCCTACCTGTGCACACTTTCGTGAAAGAAAAATATATTTGCTAGTAAACTTTATGCTGTCAGTGTACGGAACTTGATTGGAATCTTGGTCATTATAAGCAGCAAAAGTTATCTTTTGTTAACTTGTTTAACATGCACGCACGTGAATTAAAGTCACAACGACAGGCGAATTCCACAAATGTATCAACAGCTATTATTTTTAGGATACGATTAATAAGTATTTAATAACTCTTCCTCTAACTTTTGAAAACCTAACGTTATATGTATGAAATGTATCCTTGTGCGTGAGCTTGGACAACAAAGCATTACATCAGTGCTATGCAGACACATGAGACGTTCAAGCCAAATAGCACCATCTTGTGGCCACTCAAAAATACAGTATTCATAACATTGATATTATTACAGACCCATTGTCAATTTGTCCGCTACCAAAATAGTTTCATAAAATGTGGTCTTCGATGTTTGTAAGTGAATGCTCCACATGGAACGACTTAAGTAATAAATTCACACATTAATGGAATGAAGCTGGGGTCAAAACACTTATAAAAAAAAATCGAACCGACAAACACCTTCTCAAATATGGAAACAGTATCTTACATGAACGTGTCAAAAATCAATAACATTTTATTTTGTTCCTATACATTTAAGACCTCTTCGGTTAATCATAAACCCAATAGAAATCAATTGATATTTTGATATTATCACATTGGCCTCTCACTGCATGGACACCTTAAAAATGTTGTACATTCACAACTCATTTACATCATGACAATTATACATCGGTACAGCACATTGGTACATTGTACTTTCAATACTTCATTCAGTCCTGACTATTTTCTCCACGTTGAAAACTTATAGTCAGTGAATGCTGGTGCATTGCCGCCAGACCTTTAAGAATCATGAAGGTCTGCACAGATATACAGTATGTCATCTCTGTACACCAGAAGTCACAGAAACATTTCAAAAACATAGGTTGAGATGACTGAATATATGGCCTAAGAAGGAACTCCACGTTTCAGGTAAGCGATGTGTTCTTCTGTGGAAATTAAATGAACTTGTCACTGCACTTTTTGGAAAATACATTGGACATTTTTAAAGTCTACATTCAATACATGATAAAAAGGTGCTCAGCAACTGCATGGCACAACAGATTGTTAAAGTCTCTGTGACTGTTCTGTTTACAGTCATTAAATATCCAGTGCTGAATACAGTTGAGGTTAGTGCTGTGTTGCTTGATAGACTGGCAAAATCAAATCACTACAAGGCGACAGTTACTTAAAACATACCTAAATCAACATAGGAACAAAGCAGTCACACAAAAAGAGCACATTGAATCCTACGGTTTTCAAATGATTGCCTTTTGCCCACATTGTCACCACTCTGATCTTATGAGTTAGATCTATAGGAACGAAGCCACGTTTGCCACGTTACTCTCCAACAATAAATATAAAAGAAAAACACATCAGAGAAAACAACAAGATAATACACCACCCATGGGACTCATAGAGAAATAAACCAAAGCAGCTTGCAAATTTAAATGAAGCTAACAGGAAAAACTGGCACTGGCCCTGTCATAGTGAATACATTGCATGTGCTTTGTTGAGGATCCACAATGGGAGCAAGGAAAGAAAACAGTGCCCCCCCCCCCCCTTCAGAGACCCCCCCGTGGTTTTTTCCAAGTATATGGTTTCCTATCGAAATCCTGGGTTATCCGCTTCTCTTTGTCAGATACAACATTGTACCAACACCTCCAAGAATACCCTGCTGGAACGTGTGAAGTAGTGGGCTGGGTTTTGGCAGCTCGGCCGAGTGGAATATTTAGGGCACGTGCTTCGGGAGGTCAATTGGGCACGGCGCCGCCGTTCCTCTCTATAAAGTTCTTGAGCTTGGTGGGATAGTCAGTCATGACCCCAGTTGCTCCCAAACTGAACGCCCGCTGAAAGTCCTCCTCGTCGTTTAGCACCCACACATACACCTGTCCCCACATACAAAGGCATTAGAGAGAGAGAGAGAGAGAGAGAGAGAGAGACACACACACACACACACACACACACACACACACACACACACACACACACACACACACACACACGCGCACACAAGGCATTATGGGAGCAGTGCAGAGACAAAGGCAACAGTACCTGGACTCCTCTGGCAGTCAAGTGATCAAAGAGAGCTTTCCTCATCAACAGGCTGCAAGGGGGGAAAGTCCTTAGAGAGAAACAGTGAAGTGAACCAGACACATGGCACTAATCTAGTGGGAGATAACATCTCAGTCTAGACCCTTAAAACAATTCAAACAGCGTTTGCTTACGTGTCCGCCAGCCAGATCACGACTCGCTGGGTTTTGGTGAGTTGGTCTGGGTCTCTCAGTCTGTGGGGGAATAAAACCATCAACGACAGCAAAGACTCAGAAATATTACTGACGTTCATAATCTCTGTGACCCTAGCTGGGAAAATGTAAGGTGCATTAAGCCTACAACCATAAGCATTTACATAATCTTTCCCCCAAGAGTAAGTTGTAACCCGCAACACTTAAATAACTATGCAATAACTTCATGTAAAAGGTGATCACAACGGTACAAAATGTAACTATTTACTTTAATGCATTACAATTTATCCTCACACTTTGTAACTTAAATAGTATCATTTATTTGAAGATAAACATATAAATAAGAAACATTTCGAGATCTCAAACAAACCTTGTTGACCAAAACAGTCGACCAGGAGTTGCCTGCGCCCAAATATCTCTAACCCTGTTAGGTCTTTATGAATGTGCAGCATGCATAAAACACAGCGTGACCTAGTTCCTCCTGAGCCAACTACATCCTCTGGGGAGCTGCTGTGAATGCCGTTCGCAGCATTTAAAGCCAAACTCTAGAGTGCCATGTCATTTGGTCAGTGTCGGGGCATCTCTAGTAAACTGCTGAAATCAAAGTTGACGATAAACTCCAAAACACACAGCGTTGAGGTACACGCCGGACACCGGCACGATTGTTCAGTTTGGAAAAAGCGGGAGTGAGGACTGGAGAAGGAGCCAGCAGTAGCTAGTGGTGTGCTCTTACTTGGTGATGATGGAAGGCATGGGGATCTCCAGGAACTGCTCTTTGAGCGGGACGAAGGGCAGGAGGCCCGTGTAGAACAGGCCCATCAGCGTCAACACCCTGGGCATGCTGAACAGCAACGGGATCCGGGGGTTCTGGACGTAGCAACACACGCGCATGGAGTTCAATGCACGGGTTCAACTATTGCATTAACCCTCTCTTTCCCGTCTGTCTGTACAAAACTTTCTTGATGAAAAACCACAACAAAAAAACACTCCGTCAAGATGTTTGTACTTCATTTAAACCTAGTTGAAGACGGACCAGTAATCCCTACGAGTAACAGTGTCATTCAGGGAAAAAGGCAGAAGTCCCTGACAAGCCTGCACTCGTCCACACCAGCTGGGATGCTTCCGAGATTACCTCTCGGTAACATTTCTTCACAATCTGGTTCCTGGAATTGCCCCACACTGTCAGATGCTCCCTGTCATAGGAGACGACCAGCTGGGACACCTGCAAAGACACCATATCTATATATATCGGATGGCATTAGTCTGGAACACTGTGGGTCTTAATTTCAAGAATAATCTTAAACCACAACTAACTTCAGTCTATAATTCAGACAAAAAAAAAATGGTAAAAAAAAATTAGAAGAAAGATAGACAAACAGACACACTAGAACAAAACAGTCATTCATACACCAACTAGTGCTGTTTTAAAACCAAGTCATGGATATGGCCGCTTTACATAGCACAGCCATGATTGACAGGTTGACTTTTAAAAAGCTACCACATGCAGTAAGAACATTTAGGTGTGGTGTCATTTCAGAAGCCGATACCTGGTAAAGAGGCACTCCTGGAGAAAAGATAACTTTCTCTAAGATCATTCTGAATGATGATTGTTAACAAATATGAATCTATTATTCAAATTATTTCTTTATTGATTTGTCAACCCTAGCTGCACTGCTCCTAAAAATACTTTGATAGATTAAGTTCTAAACCCAATCAACCTCCCTGCCATGTGCATTTAGCATCGATGACAAATCAAGAAGAGGAGTAATTGATCAATTAACATAGGCACAGGATGACAAAAAAAGGAGTGCACACACACACTCACACCTACCTTCTTAATAAGGGTGTCATTATCGACCTTGATGTCAATATTTATGGGGGTGGTGGGGAAGGCCTCAAATACGTCCTTGAGGAGCGGAATGCGTCGGTCCTCTCCTCCCTCACAGAAACACTCTGCGCACACAGAGAGCGATGAAGGACACAGCCCGTTTGTGACTCCCCGTCTAATTTACATTCTAGGGATGACTGACAAGGGCCTTTGCAATAGGGTCACATTCTGATACAGCTGGGTGGTCGGCAAGATCTAACCCTTCATCCTAACAACTACTTGTGATGAGCGTGACATTTATTTTTTTACATTATTAGGTTTGATGTACCCACCCTTCTGAAAGGTCACCCCCAGCTTGCAAAGGTATGGAGGGAGTTCCTGTAGAAAGTACACAAACAAACATAGACTGATGTTAGAGAACACTACAACGACTGTAAGTTCCCTCGTTTTGAGTCTAACTAAATATTTCTGTGCTTGAAGACTATTGATCCATTGGTAATATTACAGCACTTTCTAAACATTTGAATGGTCTGCCCCTTGAAGTTCTTACTGCATAAGCTACATCAGAGATGTAAGCACTCAATCCCGTCGACCTTTTCAGGCTTGCGTCATGTGACACAACCACCTCTTCATCCTTTGTTAGGTGGCAATCCAGCTCCAGCATGTCTGTGCCGAGATGAACAGCGCTACACACACACACACACACACACACACACACACACACACACACACACACACACACACACACACACACACACACACACACACCACGGGAACAAAACACACACACACACACACACACACAC
>JAVQJS010063050.1:0-39548 GCA_036024795.1 Galaxias rostratus | reverse complement strand
GCAGAGGAATGAAAAAGCAGATAGAAAAAAGATGATAATAATTATAATACATAATATTTATAAAGCGCTTTTCTAAACACTCAAAGACGCTGATGTTCAGCTTTGTTTTTGTTTTTGTGTGTTTATCAGGAGCCGCCCACATCCGTACATCACAGCCCTGGAGAACCGAGCTTCCTGCTGGCCTGCCCTGCTGCTGGAGATAGACCACATTATTCAACAGGCTGCCGACAGGTCAATATGTTTGAATGATTCAATCATTCATTCATTCAGTGTCTTTGAGTGTTTTGGAAAGCGCTTTATAAATACTATGTATTATTATTATTATTAAAAATGGGGCTTAAAGTTGGTAGGAAAAGTACAGCCACCTTAGTACACATGTGTGCCTTGAAAATAGTGTTCATTCAGTGTCTTTGAGTGTTTTGAAAAGCGCTTCATAAATATAACGTATTATCACCCATTCATTAATCCATTCATTCCTTTCTTCGCTCACTCGCTCGCTCACTCACTCATTCACTTACTCACTCACTCATCATCAATGAGAAAGCCAAAAACCCAAATCCGTCCATAAGGAGCTGCTTGTCCTGATGCTGGTAGCAGGCTCATGTATTGCGATCATTTGATTAGGCTCTCGTTACAAAGAAATTCTTGTTTCAAACAAACTGTCGGTAGGATATGACATGTTGTGCTTCACATGTTTGCTTGTACTCTGTCAATCAAAGGTTTGATTACCACTCTAAGTCTGCTCTTGTCCCCTCTAAGTAAGAAGGACTCCACTTGTTTTTTTGTTGTTGTTCATGAGCAATACATAGATAGATAGAAAGATAGATTCCTTTGTTGTCATAGGACCGCATACATCTAAATTGAGGAGCAATCCACCTGACAAAACAGCAATAAAAAATGGCTGATTGTTTAGACCGCTTTCATTGTGATGGATTTTTCTCTTCAATGTTAAGTGTTTAGGTGAGGCTTCCAGCCTTCTTTACTTGTCGTTTTTCTGCAGTGAGTTGATTTTTTGATCAATTTCTCATTTTTAATTTCCATTTATGTTTGCGTGCATGCGTGTGTAGGGAGGAGCAGAGCTACACAACGATGCTGGCTCCCTTCTTGTGTTACGTGTACTGTGAGCCTAAGAGATTGGCTCAGAACGCCTTGCTTAGACAGAGCCTCCTCCGGGTGCTTCTACAGAGCCAAAGCAAAGATCCCACTTCGGAAGTGTCCACCAGCCTAGTGCTCAGCCTCTACCAGCTCCTTCCATACATGCAGGTGGGTTTATCTTTTCCTGTGGGATTGCATTCATCCCCACTGGTGGGGGATGGGTAGGAACTAATAAATATATTCTTGAGGCACATCTTGGCAATAAATCAGATTTGACATAGCAAGTAAAGGAGTTGGCCTTGTTGGGAGTGTATTTGTTCTTACTTAGGGAAAAAAAAACAACTAATAAATGCACTCTTGTGGCTTGCCTATCTTAGCAATGTTTCAGATTTTAAATAAAAGCCAAGTAAATTAATGTATCATAGTTGTAATAGAATATGAATGATGCATGTGTAAAATAATGTCTGGGTCTGAAAAGGTCCAATGTGGTAATGAAAGTCCATTCAAGGCTTATACATCCAGTGGTGGGATCTGTAGTCTTTCTAGACTGCTTTTTGCGTCCTTGCAGATCGACAGCGTGGAGGCCGTGTTGGAGCTGACGGGCTTCGCAGAGGCTTTGCTTCCCGCCATCCTCGGGAACGCACGCCGGAGGTGCGAGAGGTCCCAGTTGGCTCTGCAGCTGTTGTGCGCGTGCCGACTCAGCTTGCAGCTGGGCGGAGACTGTCATCACCTGCTCCAGATCCTGCACCGGCTCGTTCCCCACTGCGGCGACGTAAGAGCGGACGCCGTGCGTCTTCGCGACGTCTGGCAGTGCTTTGTACGGGTGCCATTACGGCTCGGGAGCTCACACATTCAGGGAGAGTCTTCAAGGGACGCTTCGCTGGTTGATTGAAACAGGGCGGCCCGATTTTACGTAGAGGGATTACGTCCAGCTCCAGATCACATCTTTCCGTCAATGGGGGTTCTCCATCGAAAATGTTTTGTAGTCTTGGAACTGGTAGTCTAACCCCTGTATGGGAAATTGGGCCTATATGTTCCTGTTTGGGCAAAATTAAGCAAGTATATGGCGCAAGTTCGGGTCACATAAATAAATAAGTCATGCGATGCAGAGACCCTGAAGAATAAAGAAAATAACAATTTGGTTCAGATTTTTACTGAAGTCATGTCCACTTACAGTTGTTTCGTTGTGTACAGAAATGTTATACCTCACCACAATGCAGTCCTTTTTCCCCCTCCCCCATTCTTAAATCATAACCTAGCCTACCATTTTGGCTTTTGGTTTGTGTCTACATGAAGGAGCACACCTGTATAAATAGCTGGTATTCAACCTGCCAATTCCTCAAATCACGCTCTTTCTGGTTCTGTTTTTCTTTTGTCATGTAGGAGCTTCCTATGGAGGAGATCATGCTGGGCTTGGCTCTACTGCTCCTGCAGGCCTCTGCAGCGCAGCAGACTGGCTTTCTACGATTGGGTAACGCACGTCTCTTTCCATTGGTCTAGATCAGGGCTGTCCAAAGTTTTTAGTGAGGGCCAAACACAGAAGAATTAACAAAAGGCTGGGCCACACACGAGAGGTGACATATTGGCACATGATGACTGTGTGTATTTCTAACTCTCCTATAATTTGAAGAGCATTTGCACTCAGTGGGAGCAGTGATGCTGTCCTTTGGATTGAAGGATGGTTTACATGTCAGGAGAAAGTTTGGTGGTTGAGACTCGAAGGACTTCACAGAGATGGCCATCAGTCGTTCGGACTCTGGATGGAGTGGCAAGTCAAGTGGCGCCCTAAGATAATGACTGTTTGTGGTCTTCTGCCCTGTAGCTTTGAGTCTGGCCCCTCCTGAGGGGAAGAGCTGCCCGTGGGGAACCTTTCTCCTGCTGACGCCCCTCCTTCAAATCCTGTCCTGTTCCAGCCTCATGGAGCCTTTGGCGGAGCAGCACACACACAAACTCAACCACGGCCTCGCCACCAGCCTCCTACGGAGTGCCCAGAGAGAGACACACATACCATCTCAGGTAACCCTGGGATCCATTGCTTTGCACTCGTCTGAACCCACTTTACCTGTTTTAAATCATTACCATCATGCGACTTCAGATAGATAGACCACTTTTATAAAGTAGAGCTATATGGAAGAGTTGAATAGATATTGATATCTTCACCACACTAGTTGTTTAGTTAATGATGTGCGTTAGTGGATGCCCTGCTGGCACATTGGCTTGAAGGTGGACATTACAAAGGTTGGTTATTGATGCGCTGTTTGAATCCAACTTGGGTATTTCTGCTGATGAATGCCAATGCGAGTTTGGAAGCAAGTAATTATCTGGATGGGTTGGGTGATACTAATCTGATCTCGGTGATACGCCCCATGGGTATAAGTAATTAAAACCTTATCCATTTTTTTTTTTACGTTTAAGGTTGCAAAAGGCTGGCCGTTTTTGTCCCAAATTAGATAAAGTCATGTCGGCATTAGTGTGGGTAGAATTCACCGCTGTGGCATGAGCCAGATGTGTGGTGGTACAGGTTGTCAACTGCACTATAAGTCCCCCCCCCCGTGTCGAAGAGCTATATTAAGTGCAATTATTATTATTATTATTTTTAATAATAGTACAATCGTCATTGCTGCCACAAGGAATTGTTACTTTTGCTTCTTTCCTTTTGTAAAGGATGGTCCAGTGTATCCTATGGATAATAATAATAATAATAATAATAATGATGATGATGATAATGTTACAGATGCTTTTGCTGTATCCTCTCTCTGGCTGTACAGACCAGAGTTCCCCTGCCTCTGCCCCTCAGCACCTGGTACAGTGAGCTCCAGGTGGCCGTGCGTGTGCTACGGAGGGTGGCGGGCGACCCCGCGGAGGCCGGCGCATGGCTCCGGTCCGTCCGCTCCGCGGTGCCCGCCAGCCGCCGTGTCCCAGAGACGCTGACCGTCGTGCTAGCCTACCTCCTAGATACCAGCCAGGAGGACGACGTCTGCCGTCTGGCCCTGAAGACAGCGGAGACTGTTGCCAGTGCAGATCCCACACAGGTGGCTGGTGGCCTTATGTTTGAGCAACCCTAACGCATTCGGTCGTGTGTCGTACCCTCGTCGTTTTTCTTGATTTATTCGTAAAAGTTGCGTACTTTCAGATCTGCGTTTGTAATATGTTGGAGCGCAAACACTACACACTGCTTCTGCAGCTGATTGTTACAGTTTATTTTAGTTTTGATTCGAACCTCTATTGAACTTGAGAAGTCGTCACGTCTGAACCACGTCTCATTTTCAGGTACAGTAGTTAATAAATTGAACCAAACAATCGCAATTCAAAGCAGTACAGCAGACAACTCAGCCCTAAAAAACATAGGGCAAAACAAATATTTTTCTAAATATAAATCAAACAGATATAATGACAATGCAACAATAATGCACTCACAAGACATGTTGACGAGGTGAAAATGGGTGTCTTTCTCTCCATTTTTCTCCAGTTTATAGTTGTTGCTCTCTTTTTTCCAGGTCCCATCCCTTCTTCCAATCCTGTTGCTGAGGCTGAGTAAGGAGTGTAATCCCTCCTTGGCGAAGGCTGTGCTCTACTCCCTGCCAAACTTTGGGACCCACAAGGTAACACAGAAATCTCACTGGCCTCTGTTTCCATTTGAGGAATATGTAGAATAAAAGCTTTTTAAATCAAATGTTATTACGTCATTCATCTTCAAATCAAGCAATCTATTTATTATGATCTATATTTCCCCTCTATATGATAATTACAACACATTATATTTATAAAGCGCTTTTCAAAACACTCAAAGACGCTGGCTGTATGTTTCATTTACTAGAACACGTCAGACACACCTCAGTTCCGACTTCTGAATGGCTTCTAATCTGCAGGACATCTGTCTCTCTGGCCCTGCCAGTTGTGTGTTCCCCAGGTGCTGCACGTCCTCCAGACCCTGACAGGCGTCCCCAAGTTGAGGATTATCGCTGTGCGCCTCATGACAGCTCTTTGGGAGAAACAGGTCAGGAAAATAAGACGCCCGATGGCGGTTATTAGGTGTTAAAGGTTGCTCCGCATTCTCATTGGTTTGTTTGGGTATTTTTTGCATAGACTTTGTGAGGTTTTATGCAAATTGTAAAACATTTTGTTGGGGTTCTTGCTGTCACGGTGTCATTATATGACTTCCTGGTCCTCCTCGCTGTAGGATCGAGTCTATCCGTCCTTGCAGAGATTACTGGGACAACAGGAGAAGTGGATCAAATTACTTGGGAGAGAAGCTCAATGGGAACATCTTCTGGCCAGAGCCACCTGCATCAGAGACATCTGCAGAGAAAGGTTAATCAATAACATACATCAAATAATTATTCGTTCTTTGGGCAATGTATGGGATAACATCATCTCTAGGTTTAGCGATATTGATGGTGGTTTTCTGGGTATTTTGTGTTGCTAGGCCTTACCATCACGGAGGTGACTTGCTGGCTGCCATTACACGCCTAATCGTCCAGTGCCCCATGCCTGACCAGGCCACACCGGTTGCTTTGGCTTTGCAGGGCCTACGGGAGCTCTGCAGTGCTGAAGTTAGTACCACAGATTCAACCAAAGAAATCGGCTAATCTTTCTTACACTATCAGCCTCATCTATTATCTCTCTCTGCATCTCTCTGCCACTCTTTCTTTCCCTCTCTCTCTCTTGCTCTCTCTCTCTCTCTCTCACCTGTCTCTATCTCTCTCTCTCTCTCTCTCTCTCTACCTGTCTCCGTCTCTCTCTCTCTCTCTCTCTCTCTCTCTCTCTCTCTCCCTCCCTCCCTCTGTCTCTCTACATACGTGCGTTTCTGTTTCTCAGGTGGTTGACATTGGCTCTACTTGGAGGACTTTAGGGCCTAAGCTGAGTTTGGACACTCGCCCTTTGGTCGTGAAAGCCATTGCCGAACTACTGTCTTTGGTTCCTCAGCTCACAGTTAAATCAGAGGAATATGAGGTACTGTTGTATAGTCGGGGGGCACCTCAAGAAAATTACCAGGAATAGTGACCATGTATTCTAGTCACCTTGCAAAGGTGTTTCAAAATCTGTGAGATTGGAGCAGCTATGAAGATGGTCCAATGCTTTTTTCTCCCAGCAGGTGCAGGTCCTGACGCCATGCGTCCTGTGTAAATTACTGCAATCTCAGTGCTCTCAATTTGTTTCGCTTTTAAAGTGGTGCCATTTTGTCACTGCTTTGACTTTCTAATCTCCCAGGAATTCCAAGAGCAGGTGGTCGGATTTCTTTGGGTATATGCTCTTAATAAGGTTAGTCATGGTAATAATAATAATTATAATAATACATTATATCTATAAAGCGCTTTTCAAAACACTCAAAGACGCTATACAAAGTTATATACTATTATTTTACGTTTTCCAAGAATTCAAAGTCTGTGAGGGTTTGTGTGTCAGTTAATTGCATTTTTACTTGTGTTTTCAAGGACAAAGACGTGTCCAGTTCCGGCTATAAGGCTCTTTCTGCATTCCCCAGTACAGCACACACAATATCTCACCTACCAGAGCAAGTAAGAGCTAATGTTGCGTTTAACACAGACTGCTTGTGATTTAATTTCTAACAATTGATGAACGGATTTAAGAATATTTCCTTATGTTATATTCGGCCTATGGGGGTTTTGGCAGGGAGCGTGGACTTTTGCGAGCATAATTTTACGAGCGAGGAGGCAGGTTTTTTTTTTCAATGAGAGAATGTACCTGTTTATTGCCACAATAAAGGCTAAATAAGCAAATATGTACTATATTGAGCAATGATCTTGCATTGGGATCTGTATTTTATGGTGGCAGTTTTGAAGTTTGAATATTTTCCGACACAATGATGATCTGGCACTGATTAAGCGTGTCCAATACCCCATAGTCAGTGCCTAAGGACCTTGTCCTAAAAAAAGAAAAGTAGGTCGACACTGTGATTTATGCTGTTTTATGAGTACACGTTTTTAATAAAGTAGACTTTTACGTAAATGTCCATATAACTATAAAGGCAGTGAGTTCTAAAATGTCATTTGTATTAACAAATCCATTATATCTCTCAAGATAAAGAAGTAAACAAATGAAAAAGGAAGACACATAAACACAAGATAATTTTGCTTTCTAAAGATCGTAGTTGGCTACATGAAAGGATCAACTCTGTCAAATTTTTTTTTTTTTTTTTTTTACACGGTTTCTAATTTCTGACATAATGACAATCTATTGATTATTTATTTTGTCATAAACGTTTACTAAATAACATAAAATTGTAAGATTTGAATGTCTAAACTTGTTTGAAAAATGTCTTGGTTTTCACCTGTCTAATATTAGTTTTTCTTGCCCTTCCAGGCCCAACCAGTAAAGACGTTGTGTAAAACTGAAACAGAGGGAGAAACCAATGTGAAGGATTCTGAGAAAGAGGAGTCCTACGTCCCAGGCTCCTGTTATATGAAACTCCTCGGACTTACTGCTGCATCGGTTTTACCAGGTAGAACCTAGTTAGTCATCTATCAAGCTAGAATCCTCATGTAATATTTTATCCTTCCAATGAAATGGCAGAATAATTCAGAAATTAAAACTCTAAAACTCACTTTAAAACTCTTTTGAAACCTATTTATCCCCAATGCAGATGTGTTGATGAATAGGAGGGATGTGTGAATGTTATATGTCCGTTTAGACAATGTGGTGGGGATTTCTAAAGTGCCAAAGTTACTCAATCATCAATTTATGAATATTATAAATTCTTTGATATTTCTTTACTCCTAACTCAACCCCCCCCCTTCAATCACCTTTGAGGCAGACAAAACTTGGTGGAGCTCTGATGCATATATATTTAAATAATATTCTTCCATAAAAAAAACACTTTTGGGGGGGAATAAAACAGTTTCCAGAGTATGTGACAGACTTTAAATTTGGTTAGGCACTGCAGTGGTTACCGGGTTTTTGGTCAAGATCTCTATTTTAAAAAAAAAGAAGTCTATTATTTCCTTCAATGTTTGTTAAATACGTTCAATCCATTGTCCCAGCACTAAGAAAGTTCAGGATCGCTAAAGTTTAAGAATTTGTCTCCTTCTCGTTTCAGACTTTGAGGTCTTCCTGACCTCCCTGGTGACACAGGAGATGAGCCAAATCCCACGTGGCGTGTACCATGCCTCATTGCAGGGGGACAATCTGCATTCAGACCATGGTAAAACAGTGGCTGGGATCCCAGCCTTTCTACTGAAGACCCATGAGAAGAACCAGCAGCCCGGTCTCAAATCTGGACTGGCAGGTAGAGGATTCATTGTGTTGTTGTTCACAGTTATTTTTCACATGAAAGTACTATATGTTTACTGGAGTTTTTAGGTGGGAGATCGTGTTAAACGCACGGATACTCATGTCTGACCTTAGCATGTTGGAACAGCTGAACAAGTGTCTTTCTGGTGCTTTCCAGCTGGTCTTCTGCTCACCTTCGACCAACCTGTCCTGAAGGATGCCAGTGGTCGACCAATCAAGCGATTTTTGCCCAGACGTGCACGCAGCTACCGCCAGATGCTGACCACGTTCATTCATGAAGTAAGCTTATTAATACCTAGGTTCACTGTTGTGTTCCTCTCTCATATTCATCCACCCTCTGACTTGAATAAAGGGATGTTTTTGTTACTTTGACCTTGGTTAATGCTATACTTATGCATATGCGACATAAATACGGATTTAGCCAATGTATATGAAGTTAGTTTTTGTCAAGGATTTTCTCCCAATTTACTAGTACATTTTATTATATATATATATATATATATATATATATATACATCTTTATATATTTATTTATTTTTTGTCATTTTTTTTCTCAATATATAATATTACATTTTATTATATATATATATATATATATATATATATATATATATATATACAACACAACACCATAATTTTCGCATTGATGGAGCCACATATGACATTGGCTCACTGATGGTTGCATCTGTCTCTGGTCAAGCCAAGTAATATCACAGCCGTTGTGCAAACATTAGGAAAGTAAAGTTTTCAATCTTTTCACCGGTAAGGAAAACAATATTTTCAGAAAAGTCTGAATTTCCATGGCCATTGGGCTCACAGTTCTTAATACCATGTTGAATATAATGTTGTTGTGTGCAGTTTAATATATCTGTGGCGTAAACCTATGTTTTAGTAGATCGCACCACAAATGTACTCTGTGAACAGTACATCTATTTCTGAGAAATGTACACCAATCATTTCTCTGCCACCCAACCTCTCTACCTAGGTGATTGTTCAGCCATCGGATTGGCACCACGCCCTCCTGCTGCCCCAGGCCTGGCAAGGATTCATGACTCGGACGTTCCACGCTGTCTACCAGGTTCGTGTGTCCCGTTTCTTACAAATATCTTAACGGAGGAGTAAAAACAACTTGGACGCTCCGTTCAGTAGGTGTCCGGGCATACAGTGACCCCCCCCCTCCAACCCCCCAATCGGTGGAATACCCTCCCAGACCCCCTTTGGCTACCACAGACTCATCATCTTTTTAAGATCTTTTCTATTCAAGAATGCCTTCTGCTAGCTGTGTTTTTTTTTAATGTTATTTTAGTTTCTATTTTTTTCTTTCCTTGTTTGTTCAAGCTTCTCTCTATGTTATACATTTACTGTTGGTTGTAGACTTTACTTAAGTCAAGTAAGTGTTATTGATTTTAGGAGCTTGAATTTCTGTGTTGACAAAAAAAAAGACGTGCCTTATTTGTCATTAAACTTTAATTGGGGAGGTAATTTGAAGAGTTTATCACAAACAGTTTTCTAAGCAGTTCTAGCAATCAGTAAGCAGCGGGATAGAGGAGAGAAAATGTATCCTTTACTTTAGACCCAACAATAAAGTCACATGGTACCACAGGGTCGACAAGCAGAGCTCGAGATGCAGCAGAAATCGGGCAAAGAAAATCAAGAGCAACTTCAAGATGAACTACATTGTGTCTGGCTCTGGTGAGTCTCCTACGTGTGCATCATCCATGTTAAAAAAGGGTGATGTGGTTGTTAAGCAGTATCTTCCCTCATCACTTCTCCCAATAGGGTCAGGGACGAGCTGACCGATGTCGTCAAATCTGCTTCCAAGTGAGTTGCTTGCAAATCTTCTTGATTTAAATTCAATATCAGTAGTTGAAGTTTGTCTCTACACAAAACTCGATGAGTTGCAATTACTTACTACAGAACCACTTGGGTCCTCCTTCTTTGTAGAGACAGTCCTGTAGTCCAGGGAAACTGCATTCTCGCTCTGAGTGGTCTGGCTGCCGTCCTTGCCGGTTTTGAGAGCAATCTTCCCGCAGACAGAGATAGACGTATGGCGGTGAGTAGGACGTGCTTCTCTCTTCTTCATATTAAAAGTCCATTTGAAAAAATGGTTCGATGTTGAAAATGTGAAAGCATGTCCTCTACTATTATATATACTATTATGTATACTACTAATATGCAGGCTGATTGGTGACTCTAAATTGTCCGTAGGTGTGAATGTGTGAGTTGCTGTTTGTCCCTTCGTGTTGGCCCTGCGACGGACCAGCGACTTGTTTTGCTTTATTTTTGTTTACTCTTACTTTGTACAGCGTCTTTGAGTGTTTTGAAAAGCGCTTTATAAATATAATGTACAATTATTATTATTATTATTATTATTACTCATGTTTTCGGTGTGTGTTTTAGGCGGAATCTCAGTACATCCCAACGGCTGAGTGGCTGGCCACGGTGCTGGACACACTGCTCAGCGTCATCAGCAGCAGCTACAAAGCCAGGGGAGAAGTCTTTCCCTGGTTTCTACATGTAAATACATCACGTTGTGATACGTTTGGCGTGGACGTTGTTTTTAGTACTAAAGCGTATAAAACCCTATTTGGTCATTTGTGCATGTTTAGATTTTTTTTATTTATTTCAGCTCGTTGTTTAATGCAATGCAATTATCTCTAGTTCGTGCTGCTTCCTTTGATTTTTCTTGGGATCTGTTTTAAACGTGATTAGAGTTGTGGAAGATTTTACAGACTTTTCTTTGAGTTGCAAACGCTTGTATTGTATATAGCTGCACTGTTGACACTCCATGTCAGAATTAACTTCAAGCCAGAAAGTCCGACGAATGTTTGGAGGCCCCATTAAGTCATATAGAGGTATAAAACCTCATTTCTTAAACTAAACAGTATCTGACCAGGCAACAAAGCCATTGGTTACAGTGGTCATTGTGCTCTCCAGCATCTGCCCAATTGAGGAGGGGCTGGTTAGAAATGGGAAGGGTTGTTAAATGGACGCCTGAAATATCACTTTTTCCCCAACACTAGACTCTTTGCCAATCTTTTTGGCTCTTCTTGTCAAACAATGTGTGAGTGAACACACGAGCCGGGCAGAGATACAGGCAGCGTTTACACGGGGTAACCCCCTCTTTATTAGGTTACACCAGTTAAGTCAGTTTCACACAGGTTTTCTGTTGCACACGTCCAGCCTGCTCCAGCGTCTCCTGCTCCTTTTCCACCCAACTCCTCACTGAAACAAACAGACTCCCATAAATAACCCACAACTCACTAATCATTAGATTCCGCACACCTGTTGCCAATCCATGATTAGTCAGCTGCAGGTCTCCCCACCACGGCCCTGCAGCGCCTTCTACTGGACAGATGCCGTCACAACCCTCACACAATGATAACCGTGTTTCTATTTTTGTGAATTTATAATAACAAAAATAACAATCGAACAACATTAGATTTTGTTATGTTTTGATATTCAAATGTGCAGTCCAAAGCTGAAGTGAGGAAAAACCATATATTGCAATTAAGGGCTGTTATAGTCACTACATTTTAGTTGACGATTAATAGTGTTTCATGTATTTGCAATTAACAATTTATTTGTCTTTGTGTTAACTTTAAGTTCCTTTTAAGTGGTCCTGAGAGACCAACACACTAACTAAACACATTGCAAATGTGTATGAAAGGGCCGCAAATACAGAAAACGCAACACATTGCAGAAACACCGAGACGCAAATAGACTTGTGTGAAGGCAAACAAATGCATTTGGCTTTGTCTCCCCGCTCAGCGTTCCTACTCTGGAGAGAATACAGCCAGTGTCATCGCCCGCTCCTGTGCTTGCCTGGCCCTTTCCCTGGTTGTGCCTGTACTGGTCACCTGGCACAAGGACAGCTTGGCAGACGTGCTCGCCACCCTGAGAGCTGGGCTGCCCGACTCCACCGGTGCTGACAGCTCGCAGGCCGTACAGTTCTACTCTGGCCTGGGACTGGGCCTGGTCCTCTCCTGTCTCCTGGAGAAGTACTTTAGGTGAGCAACCAGGGAAAGGGCTTTACATGTGCGCTACATTTAAAAAAGCATATTTTATCATAGTAGTTGTAGTAGGAAAATAGTATATTAATTGGGTTTTCTCTGTATGTTATTGCTAAAAAGGTTTCACTTAAAAAAACTGCAAAAGTTAATATCAAAATCTCTGTGGTCTCTGTCTCCGTCATACAGCAACATGTCGAACCAGAAGATGATGGATCTACTAATGAGCTACGTTGACCCTCTAGACACATGTTGTTTCCACCCTAACCTGGAGTACAAGTCAGTAACTTGTTCTTCTGTGTTATGTCAACCTGATTTCTTACTACAACCAAAAAAAAAAGCTGTCACGTTAGCTTTGTTCAAATAACGATCTGGTCAGTGTAATGTTGATTCCCTTCCAATGCAAATATCTCATGGAAAATGTAAATTGTTCTATAAATTCTATGATTGGTTCATAACGACTAGTTGTCTCTTGATACGATCCGTTTAACCACAGAACAGGTTGCGTTCTGGGCATGGGACTGGTGTACGGGGCCCTGAGTCACAGTTCACTGGACATCCACAAGGTCAGGCTGACGCTAGCCCTGGACAGACTTCTCGTTGGTGTTCAGGACAGTCAAGCGCTCGTGTTACAGGAGGTACACAACGGAAATGAACTCGAATTAATGCTCTTAAAAATAGACGTGCTGTACGTATTAGGGCAAGTGCCGTCTGCAGCTCTGTTGCTGTTCTCAGCCTCCTCTCCTGTCTTTGCTTGTTTGTTTGGTTCACTACACCGCAGGCTTTCGCCTACGCAGTGGCTTGTGTGTGCGTGTCTGCCTTTAGATCAGGGCATATCGATGTCAACAAAGCGGAGGAGATCCTGAACACACTTTGCGGCTTGAAGGAAGAGAGCCAGCAGGTGATTGAAGGAGCTGGTCGTTGTCCAATTGGACAGGCGCCGTGATGGGGTGTATCGCAGTTTGTGTGCATGCGTAATTGGTTTACTACTGTTGTGGTGGTTTGTGCTTGGTTGTGTAAATACGCTGCATGGTTTAGACTCCAGGGATCTCCTTGGCCTTGGGATTAGTGGTTCATGGCCTGTCAATACGCGGACATTGCAAAGCAGAAGACATCCATTCCTGCCTGCTGGCTGCCTGGATAAAGATCCTATTAGCAGAGGTACTGTGGACTGGGTTGCTCAAACCTTTCCATTTCTATTGAAAGTACTTGGTGTAGTTTGTTTCAAAATATTGATTCTATTTAACAAAGTGATAAACATTACCACTCAAATGTCTGGGGTCACTTGGAGATGTCCTTATTTCTTTAATAAAATCTTAAAATATCTATTTTTCTACATAATTTGGTAAACGGCTGTTGTGCCTGGAAACAGCAGATTGTTCATGGAGTCATGGTAGCACAGCTGAAAAACTTAAGCAATAGAATTCGCCTTCCAGCATCAGTCTTTTGGGCGTTTGATTATGGTCTCAAAATGGCCAAGGAAAAAAATGACTTTCTTCTTAAACTCGTCTGGGGCATTTTCATTAAACCCCTTCGGTAAAGTTGCCTTGAAACCGGTACCAAACCGTTCCCACCAGTACCTGGCTCTAAATCTGCCTTGTGTTTCCACAGCAAACCGATACCATAAAATATAGATGGGCAGGGTGCAAGGCCACGTAATTATCAAATAATCCACTATCAAATACTTTTGTATGTGGAAACGTATAAATAACCGAAATTATCGAAATAATAATTTCGATACATTGCTACTGACCTCACCCGTTACCTAGTGCTTGGTGGAAATGCATCGTTCTTGTTCTGAGAAGGGAAGGCGATTCCACGCGTGAATTTGCCAAGAAGCTGGGGATCTCATCCTACAGTGTGTAATTTCTGCAAAAAGAATTATTATTGACTATATTTTACAGCGCAGGTAATGAATTAAAGTGTGAGATTTTATGGAAAATATAGGTTTCCTTGGGTGACCCCATACCTTTTGAGTAGTAATGTGTATACACAAAATGGTAATTGTATGACCTGTGTTTTTAGGGCTGCCCTATCATGCAGAGGATGGCTGCTGCCAGTGGACTAGTGGCTATAGTTGGATCGGAGAGTAACCTTATTAAGGTAACATCCAAGCACATGGTTTTTCTTATTACATATATTTGCAATGGTTGAGTATTATGTATTATATTTTAGTTGTTTGGTTTTTTTCGGGAGGATATTTTCGCTCTGCTTCTACATAGTTGCTGCCTGCCATGTCATAACAATTTCTATGCTCAGAATGACCTTGTTATACTGTGACTTGACAAATGAACACACTTTGACTTTGACAAAGGTTGGGTGCGTCTGATACATCTTAATGGAAATAAAATTGTCAGCACATTTGGGGCTATTGTAGGTATTTTCACCAGCATTTTCCAGACATTGGCCACTGAATTGAAGGTTTTGGAGTATAACCTTGAATAGCATTTGGAACTAGAGGTTTAGGACTTAAACATTAGCCACTGACTAGAAGGTTTATAACTAAAACAGCCCAGAGGCAAAATTAACAAGGTGTGGGCAAATAGGGAAGGTCATACTATATATAACTATGGGAAGGAGGGAGAAAGGAAGCAGCAATATATTTTAAAGCTACTTAAAGAAAGCTATTAAAATAGCAAAACCTACAGAGAAGTAGTGAGTAAGGAATCAATTTGACAAAGATCCCTTCAACTTTAAGCCCTTGTTCAACAGAGCAATAGGCTGAACACTTTAAATGAACGAAACCAGAGAGCCATTTACAGGAAACTGACACAAATGAGAAAATGCACAAACAATTTCCCTTGAAATTCTGTGGATGGAGTACCCAGTGGAGCAAATGGACATCATCGCTCAAAAATTTAATGATGTGGACATCTTGTTACATGTGCAAGATTAAATTTGATTAAATTCCCACCTATAGTTGTTGTAGTAACAGAACCCAGAGTTTAATTTTGTATCCACTGGCATGCGATACTTATTTAAATGTAATGACTTTAAATTTATATTTAGTTTAGTAATTACTCAATTGCTAGTAAACATTCATTCTCAAAGACGGGTACTATTGGACATAAGAAAGTAGGTAACTATTATTTACTAAGTCAATAAAAATATTCATCTTCCATTTCCCCAGTCAGTCTGAGAATTGCACGGAATGTTACAAGGTCAACAATATTTACGTAATTAATATCACATTACAGCGCCAACATTTACTATATTTGTAATCCGGTGTGGAACATTAAGTGAATGATCTACCAATGAGCATCAGTCTACCTAAAACAACTTATTTAACTTTGGAAGTTTAACTTAGTGTGTCAAACTTGGAAATGCAAGCAGGAAGGGATTATTACTGTGAATGTCTTGCTTCTCACTCGAGTCTGCTGTAGGCATCAGTATGTGATGTCTTGCTCCTCTTAGAATCCAAGCAATATTTTGCACAATATTAAGTCATTTGGGCAAGACTGGGTGTAACCATGCTTACCGGTTGTTTTGTCCGCTTCTAGGTGAATTGTGTATCCCAGCTGCCTCCCCAGCTACAAAGACGACTCAGTGAGGTCATACGTTCCCTGACTCAGGTTTGTTACATTAGGGAAGGGACCGAGATTCATATTTAGGACTGATCCCAATGACAGATATGTCAAACAAACTAAGCAGATACCGTTTAGTGTGTGTCCCACATCCAATATTTTATGTATTCACCATGTGTTGAAGAGCCACTATTTTATGACATGCTGGTACCCCAGACAATCACGATAGACACGTTTTGCTTGGCTTTTGTCAGCTTATTGTGGTAATTCAGTATTCTATTTTTGTGTATGTTTTGTTTTTTAGATCGTCTTATTGTCGGGGGCTATTGGATTACAGTCTAACAGTGCATTTCTGTTGGGTCATTTGCACTTTGCTCATATGTCCTCAAATCATAGTTACACGTCTGGTAAGGAGCGATTGACCAAATAGTTTCGCCACTGTAAAATGCTGAAATCCAGTGGTTAGATACTGGTAGACAATGTTAGGTTGGTTGGTGGGAATGTTCAAAATGGTCTGTGTCACTATCCTTTAGATTACTTCAATAAACAAGTATTTTTCCTGAATTTGGTTTCTTTTTAGAAAAAACTTTTTCAACATGTGTCTTGCTATCAAAGATGAAACCTGCTGCAATCAACCAAAAGGCAGAAGCTATGGTCAATGTTGAAGCAAAATAAAATAAAATAAAGCTGTTTTTAGGTTACTGAGCAAATGATGGGGTGGATCAATTTTATAATTTGATCAATTTCAAGTGAATTTGAAGTCCAACCATTTCTCAAAAACCCTTCTCTTTCTCTGTTTCAGTTCCTCAGAACTTCGCCCACCTCTCAGAGAAAAGTGTCATCCGATATATTGTGGAATTTATTACAGAGGCAGGGAAAAAAGGTAATTGTGTTTTTTGGGAACAAGCTTCTGATTAGTTACTGTTGTTGGTCTTGCGGAACTATATTGCAATGTACACGTAGAGACACAAATGTTTGATCTTTGTGTTGTGGTGTAATTTTGACCAATGCATATGTTATTTTGGAGCCAGGTCCGGAAAGGGCCCTTCCGCATGAGGTGAAGACAGCACTTGCACCTCTGGTATCAGTAGGCCTGAGTTTCCAGTACCCACCAGTCAACTGGAGTGCCATTCTGTCTCCCCTGATGAGGCTTAACTTTGGTACAAACACGCCCCACAAACCCAAACATGCAAACACACCTCACAAACCCAAAATACAAACATCTCACAAACCCAAACATACAAACACACCTCACAAACCATAACATACAAACATCTCACAAAGCCAAACATGCAAACACACCTCACAAACCATAACATCCCAACACACCTCACAAACCCAAACATACAAACACATCTCACAAACCCAAACATACAAACATCTCACAAACCCTAACATACAAATACACCTCACAAACCATAACATGCAAACACACCTCACAAACCATAACATCCCAACACACCTCACAAACCCAAACATGCAAACACAGTGTCTGACACCATACCAAAAACATGGTGTTGACTTTATAATTGTGATTAGCCTTTGATCTATTTCATTTTTCTTCTTCTTACTTTCCTTAGGTGAGGATGTGCAGCATCAATGTATTTCCCTGGCAGCATGCCAAGCCCAGTCTTGCCAAAGCGCCTCCCTCTTTTTGGGTGAATGGATTTATCCTCCCTTGGTGCACAGTTTAAGTGTGAGTCCTTCTTTATTCACTTACGAAAACCCTGAAGTCCCTTATAGACTAAGTCCCTTATAGTCTTCCATATTTGCACCTGGTTTGATATAGTTTCTAATTAATTTAGTTTAGTGATATATCCCTTACCTTGTAAAAATATTGTGTGGTTTCGTTTGAATAAAATGTATTATTATTGTTAATAATTAATAATAGTTATAATGATAATTATAAGAGACTGAGTGCAGATGGATTATTCGAATCATAGGCGCACACCTGCAGTCAGTGATCTCATGCTTTTGAATGACAGCTTCCTCACCCAGAATGAGCCAAAGATATTTACCCAGATGCGCTACAATGTGGCCACAAAGGTCTAAAGAAATAGTTTTTGAAAGTGTACCTATTTTCTATTACTCCCTGAATTGTCCCAATTTGTCTGCAGTCAGGACAGCTTCTAGCGTCTGATGTTAAAGTCACCTCTTCTCTCTTGTGGCTCTGACACGTATTGTTTTAACCGGACAGTGCCGGACACAAATTCATCTGAACCACACGCTTGACGTGTGGATGAAGCACGTGTCAGAAGACAAGCTCCAGGTTTACCTGGAATGCCTTGGACTGCAGCAGTTCAAAGAAGATATCAGGCCCCAACGCGTGACCGTCTGTCTGTCCCTGCTCAGCGGCATAGCAAAGGCCATGGCCATGACCAATATTCCAAAAGGCTGTTTTGCCCTGTTGTGCTCCACTGCGGAGAAAATCTTCCTGCTACTCCCTAACCACATAAAGGCAAGTCAAATCCTATTAATCACTGAGACTAAAGGAGCTTTCCACATTTGACCATGAATCCCTATCCGATCCATAAGATGCATCCAACTTCTACTAACGAGTTCCGGCGTCTTCTAACAAAGAGTTTAAATCAAATTTTTAAATGGCGATTATTAAAACAAATGTGCTAGTGGCTGTTGAGAGATATCCCTTGATCTGTTTTATGTTGAACACAGCTACTTTTTGATTATTTTAAGCTGGTTTGCTGATATTGTTTTTGCACCTTGCTTTATTTTGTGGACACGTCTACAATATTTTTTATTCAAACACTCTCAGATAACATGAGCAAATAAAGCACGATCAATGCGAGACGCACTATATAAATACTAAGCGGAAGACTACTACAATCCAATTATATGCTTTGATCCGTTGAAGACATTTGTATTGGAACCTGTTTGTCGTTGGATGCTGATGGTTGAAAGTCGTGAATTCGATGTCCTAGGAGAATGAAGTGGAACTTTACGAGGGGGTTTCCAAATGTCTCTCTGAATTTTCCGACTCTGAGATTAGGCGCATCACCGTGACGACTGAGGTACATGTGAAAACCCAAACATTTAACCCCTAACCAGACTGGAATAATAACATGTTCATGAACCCTAGCTGTTTACCTTTATTACCATGTTCAATGAAGTCGTAGGTCGTTAAATTCCCTGAGACTCGTGTTTTAACCACTCAGGAGATTTCAGTATTACAATGACCATAACTGTGTTTGAGACGTCGGCTTTCTATTACCCTTATCCAACAGACTTCGACGGAGAAGACAAGCTTTGTCCTGGCTCGTCTTAGCTCCCTCGGCAGACTGCCTCTCCCAGACCTGAACGATGTCATTTCCTCTGTGCTTCTTGGTTTGCCCCAGCCAATGGCATGCTGGCTGCTTCTCCAGACCTTCCAGGGTCATCTGGCGTCCAGCCCCAACACAGGTCAGCCTAAGGAGGTCTCGTGTTTTCATATGCACTGGCGCTTCTCGTCATAGACCACACCTTTAGTGGTTGGTTATCATTTTCATCCGGTTTCGGTCTCAAAGCGGCTAAATGTATCCTTTTTACATCAACGGATTATCAGCACCTTTCTACAGTTTCAACATCGTAATGTCTATGGGAGGGTGAAAAAATCGCAATACGTCTCAATATTTAACACAACTTTTGTCTGAGATACGCTCTCGGGAACAACGTTGGTGTAGTATACACCGCTCACGACACGGTCGGAGACCAAGGTGACTAATTCCGTGGTGGCTGCTGGGGAGGTGGTGTGTGTGTAAGCTTGGGAGTACCACCACAGAAAATAATAACATGTGTGGATAGGCTCAGCATGTATTAGTCCTCAAGGTTGGGGGTTGGGCACGGGGCTAGCAACCCCGTCCCATTAAAACGGCTGTCGTTACGGAAACAGCGACGAAGTTCGTCGCTGCCCCATGTGCCAGCGGCACAACGAGCAGTTAGTTAGTTAGTTAGTTAGTAAGTTAGTTAGTTAGGCTCAGCATGTATGTATAGCAAAGCCAGGCCTGATTGCGTTTGGATTGAAAAAATATATATTGTTCTGAAGAACAAGAGAATACAGCATCCAACTCTATAATTTTCTGGCTATGATTCAATGTAAAATTTGGGACCGTGGTACATCAGACACCCTAAATAGAATAAAACTATTTGATTTCTCTGCCCCACAGATACAATGAAAAGGATGCAGTGGCTTCTGGACTTGATAGGGCGTATTAGAAATGCTGCTTATGGAACTCCAGCGGTCAAATGTGAAGACACCAGTAAGGTATTTGCTTTTTGTTTTACAACCTTCTCTGTGCTATTGCTTACCATTGACAATGGTTTGTGGATGTTGTTTGGATTTAATTGTTGGCAGCCGGTGTTCTTGAGAGTAGTATGCCAGCAGGTAGTAATGGTAGCTGGTTAATCGGGAGCTTTTGACATTTAAAAACGTCCTTCCTCGACTTGTAAATCCGAAATCATTTTTCCTTCGCCGTACAGGTCGCAGACCTCCTGTTCCACGTGTTTGCTTGTGCCGTGGTATCCTGGGGCGATCCCTCCATGCCTTCACTTCTCGGCATCAGTGCTCAGTGGTTTCAATGGCAGCGGACAGCGAACGCGCCTCCCTCACGCCATCCTCTTTTCTTGGAAAAGTCATTCGCTACCAAAACACTCCCACTATTCCTCTTAGGGATGCCACACAGTCTAAGAGAGCTGCTGGCTAAAGAACCCTGGAAAGGCCAATCACAGAAGGTACCGACGTCACCATTGATAATGTAACCCAGTGGTTCTCAAATGGGGGAATGAGTACCCTAGGGGTACTTTGGGGTACTGCATGGGGGTACTGGAGAGCATGGATGATATACTGAGTATATTCATTAATAATTAATTTATATCTGTCATGCATGATTCCTTGTGTAAGTTCAATCAACCACACTTTGTGTTCCATGTTTAAAAATTCTTTAACCAGTTGTTTCCAAAGCAACACATTTGTTCACTGTAAATCTCAGTGCAGACGACTCACTTTCAAACACGGGGAAGCACTGTTATGCAAGACAATGAGTCCAGTTTTGCATGACAACATCAAAGTTTCTCGGACTAAAACTTTCACCAGCTGACCCCAGTATTATGCATAATTCTCACAAACTATTTGTTTCTGGCTGCAGATACAACTATGTGCATCAGAATAGCAATGACAAGAACTTGTGAACCAAAGGCAACTATTTTGCTTTATATATATATATATATATATATATATAATTTTTGTTCAACTAGTCAAGTCTAGCTGTTGTGTAAGCTGCATGTGCCATATTGAACATTATGTCAATTTCAGTTGTGCCTAATGAATAATTTGTGACCTTTCAGTTCATAGACTGGCTCTTCAGTGTCACAGAATGTCCGGAACAGGGCATTTCGGAGTCGTCTGTTAAATCAGCCAAAGGTGATTTGTGGGAGCTCAAAGCTCTACACGCAAAAGGATATATCCAATTTATAACTGAGTATTTTTTTATTTATTTTATTTTATTATTTTTTTTATTAATTTGTTTTGCTCTGCTTTCTGGATTCTGCTGCAGCTGCCTTGCTGGCATTGAAGTCCACCTCGGAGTTTGCTAAGAAAGCTGTTTGGACGAGAGCTTGCGGCTGGTAACCAAGAAGAAAAGCAGCAATACATCAGTATTACACTCGACCACAGAGTCTGGAAAAGGATTATGTTGGTTCACCTGTTAAGATTAACCATGAACGTTGTCAATATTAGATTTTTTCCTTCTGCATTTTGCTGACTGCCACTGCAGTTTGTATTTATTGACAGGCATATCTGTATGTGTTCAGTTTATCCAATTAGACCAAGCCAGTAAACACTAAAGCAGCCAAAAAAAATTGTAGTGGAAAGTAGAAGTAAATTTGTAATTGGTTTTGAAAATAATGAATCCCACAAAAAGAATGTCAGTAATTTCTTCTAAGGTGTGTACATTTAATTACTTTTGTTTCTTGACATGTGTCTATCATTCTCGGTGATTAAAAAAACAAAAAGTGTTACTTGGAGTTTTTGAGTATTAAAATACATTTTCTAAATATTAAAAGAGAGAGGAAACAACTTTTTTAACCAGACGGAGTTAAATATTTTATCATTCTTGGGGCTCCCCTTTCTCGGTTTCAATAAGTCACTGTTATGATGATTGATGAGGGAGTTAATAGCAAGGCTTCATAAGGAATGTTGCTTTGTAGGAGCTATGCGATGCCGTGTAGTAGAAAAGTTTGTCATGAAATAATCATAACATCCAGCGATCTTGACCCAAGTCTCCCATCCTACCAACATAGCAGTCTAGGAGACCGCCTGGGGAAAACTGTGAAGCTTGTTTAATTTGGGATCAATGTGGTAACCGGTATTTAAGGGGCATCTTATTTTGGCACACCTGATGGTAAGGACTTTTTAACTGTGAAGACGTTGGTTCCTAAAGACTGGTTGGTTCCTGTTTTTTTGCGCTGTGAGTCAACACAGTGATAGAGACATGCTAGAGAGCTGAACAAAGATCTCCAGCGTAGCCTCTTCAGTTCGGAAGGGTTTATTTTTTGAGCTCAGAACAGGGAGCTGAAGTTCAACCAAAACTCCCTCACAGGTTAGTCACAGGTCACCCACACGCCCTTTTGATGCCCCCAACTCTTTCCGTCATGCAACATCTGTAACTATACCAATGGATGTCATTCATAGACAAATGATGAAATGTGATTGCATTGCGTTCTCTATTGTTTTGTCACAGATATATAGCATCCATATGTTCTCAGTATGTTAAAATTCAGAGATGAACTATTATGTAATACAGCTTCTTCTCAAATTCTCTGGGGGATCCTGAAGGGTTTCCCTGGCCAGATGAGATATAACCTCTCCAGTGTCGTTTGGGTCTACCTCGGTGTCTCCTACCCATTGGGCGTGCCCGGAAAACCCAGGAGGCATCAAATCAGATACTCAAACCGACATGTCGGGCTCGTTTCGACGGGAAGGAGCAGCGGCTCTACTCGGAGCTCCCTCTGGAAGACCGAGGTCTTTGCCCTATTCCTAAGGCTGAGCCCAGCCACCCTACCAACAAAACATATTTCATCCGCATTTACTTGCGACCTCACTTTCTTACAGTCACTAACCGATAAACAGACATATCCATAACTCATAATAATCGACATGTTCAGTAAAGAGTACAATGGACTTTGTAGTTCAAATTAAAGTAGAAGAAAAGCTATTGCTTGAGAAATCTGCTGTGGTGAAGAAGTCTTCTCATCTGGAAAAACTAGCACTCTCCTTGTCAGCCAGCAGGGGAACTCACGATCCAATGTGGTGTGAATCTTTTGGCTCCTATCCCGACAATTTTGTTCATCTGATCATCATGTGAACATGTTGTGTCAACTAAAACCTATCTCAGTCACCTCATTACAGTAGTGGGTTACACTTGTCAGCAGGGATATCATAAATTCATTCGTGTTCCTTGATTTCCAAATAATTAGGACATTGCACATGTACCACGATTTCTTATAATCTCCTTGCTTTTTTTTTGCCAATGGGTAAAAGTAAACGGAAAATAGAAAACAGCGAGGAAAACGCATTCAAAACAAAACTCTGTAGGGCCTCAAAATGTCTCTGATGTTCATCATTCTCTCCCGTCTCTCTCCACAGGTTCTCCGCCCAGTCATCAAGTCCTCCAGAGTCCACCCCATATCATCAAACGCACAGAGGAATCCTGCACAGAGCATACACAACTTTGACTGTATCCTCTGGTACAAACACGATGGACTCGGGGACCCTTCACCCTCCCACATTACCTCAACGTCAATCATCGGTATCCCGAGGAGGCACCGAAAGGCGAGATCGACGGAGACGGACGTAACAACGCCAGCCTCACCACGCCAAATCACCCGTTAAAAAGATTCCTGCCGACTCCCTACCTTCCTCCACTCCTTTAACTCCTCTGTTTCTCCTGCCCTGATCAGTGAGGGTACGTTATGGATGGTATTCGACCGGGCCAGCAAGCTCCTCGTGCACACCTCTGACTAACCTCCATTAGAGAACAAGAGCTTGGATAGGGAATATCATGGATACTTTTATATTATTTATATTTCTGGTATGGATATTTTTGGCTCTGTTCTACGTAGTTGCTGCCTGCCATGTCATAAGAATTTCTTTGCTAAGAATGATCCTGTTTAATATTGTGCACTTGACAAATAAAACATTTTGAACTTTGAATAAGACTTGCAAGATTAATACCAATGTTTCACAACCAGTTTGAACTCACTTGGGGACACTTTTGATGGGCAACCGCTCAGGGAGATTGAAACCTGCAGCTTAACTGTAAATCAAATATTTTTTGTTATAATATCACTTCATTCAACAAGGTTCTAATTTGTTTGAGATATCAGGGCCGTGACACACATGCCATTTCATAAATTGGTTTACTCCTGTTCGCAACAGGTATCATTTTGTACCATTAAAAAATAAATGAAAAAATGAATAGCTTGATTCCAGTGCGCTCAAATTAACATTTTAATATATTTTTGGTTTATTCCACAGTTCACGCTGAGGGGAGTGTTATCACACAGACCTCTATATTCTGGAGAGACTGGGGTGATTCGGCTGAAATTAACTGCAGTCATTCCAAAGGGGCAGGGTATTTCCCAATGTGCTGATACAGAACGCTGCCAGGGGAAAGAATAAAACAAATGGGACACACAACACCTGTAGAGGACTGCAGCCGAGAGAGAGGATCTTTCACTGGGAAGAGGCCTGAAGAAAACAGAGTGTGTTTCTGTGCTGTGGGCCAACACAGTGACACGGGCACCTTGGAGAGCTGAATAAAAGTCCAGTACACAGTCCGTTCCAAAGTAGAATGGTCTCGTTCGCTTAAATATGCAAATACTCATCATTCAGTATCACTCACAACAGATTTTGTGATGTTCACGTCCCTGCTAAAAAAGTACAACGCTTCTTGATCTTTCTTGAATATACCAGTATTAACTAAGTTGTAGAATTTAAATTATACTATTATTACTGTTACGTAAGTGTTAGTAATGTGAGAAGATTCTAAATATGTTTTTGTTTTTTGATCGAATACACATTGCTGTTGTATTTCTATAAACATTGCAGCTTAAAAAATAAGATAACGTAAGCAAGTGGTCAATAAGGTTATTTATTACTACTGAAATCTAGTTGAAAATAATAATGATCAAAAATCTCCTTTGTTTTAAATGTCTGCTTTTACCATATTGAGCTTTTGACAAGCATACATTTGTACCCTCCAATCTTGACAATGAGAGTATATTTCTAAGTAAAAGACTCGTAACCAAAGGAGAAATTATATTTATATATATACATTCCCAAATGTAAGCATGATGCAGAGCTTCACCCAAAAAAAAAAAGTCTCTCTGATGGCGGTAATATCCCTCATGCCCTAGAGGGGGAACTCTAACACAAGGTACTGGTTGGACTGAATCAGACTAGCAAACTAGATTGGGTTTAGATATGTAAATGATCATGCTGACACACCTACGTACGTTCTTATGTGCATTAGAAGCTTTTCCATGTGTGTCCTCCTCAGGAGGACTATTGTAGGATGGTCCTTTTGAGGATCCATTTTGAGACAGTTTAAGTGTGACTGGAAATGGGAATGGTTGTCCATCTCTTGGTTTCACCAAAGTAGAATATCCAATAGACAGTGCTGCGTATTACTCAAGGTGGAATTGAACAGTTAAAACACACAAAGAATATATAGAAGAAGATAAAGTTGAAGTGAACTCACCTACTTGTAAGCAGATGTAGGAAGGAAAGGAAATTAAGTAGTTGAGTTTTCCCAACGAGCCCTGAAAGAGAAGGTGGCCCTACAATGTCCATTAAGGTCAGACCAGAGCAGTTGTCAAAGGAATGATTATTAATTCAAATTGTTTTGCCCGTGAGAGAATGATAAAAAACGTGACAAATTGCTTTCTGGCACCATGAAGTAAGTCACTAATCTAGGAAGATATGTCCATCCTTGGGAGTATGGTCGTTGATTGTGCAAGCGACATGCAGTGAACACGAGAATCAGGCACGTCTTCATTGCAAAAATAATTATCCCAAGCGGACGGTAGAGGTCGTCAAAATCACCTACCATAGAAAAGCGCATCTAGCAGCTTTAATACAGGCCCACAGCAGATTGAAACGATAGCAGAGCTGGGCAAGATGGCCCGGCAAGTTCATGCTGTGTGTGTTTCTAAAGATAGGCTCATTTAAAGGCACAGTGAGTAAGTAAATGTCAAAGTAAAAGCAAAAATGCAATACAGGGCAGCGATCAAAATTATTATGATCCAAAGTATGAGTCAAAAATAGAATTCAATAGATAATCCCATTGAAAAGGTTGTATCTCCCTGCTGGACAGATGGTGCACATTTCCTACTTGCTTCATCTGTGTTTCTCTTACAATATTTATATATGTTTTAACGTTTTATTAACATATTGGCTCAATATGATCAAATATTCACTAGCTAGTAAGCATGGTGAGTGATATACTTGGTTCTCTTCAAGAGTGAACTCTATCTTAGCCGTAAGTGCAAAAATGCCAAAAATGTATCTACATTAGCTGGTTTAAAACTTTAGTTTGAATCTGTAAAACGACCATATTCTCCTGATATTAAACACCAAAAGGTATGCACGCCGAGATATTCCAGTCTGACGTCATCGCGTAGTATGCGTGTGACATGTGAGAATTTTTAAAGAATCTTAAGAACGTGAAATTATCATTAAGGTGGTGTTCAATTATGGTCCTCTCAGATACTTTTCAAGCTTTCTTATATGAAATATGTATATGCTTGATGAGCACATCACAGGGGGGGATTGGGAAGATCCATTGGTTAAAGCCATTGTGGTAAAACCTACATGCATGACTGGGAGTTTACATTTTACGCGTCTTATTCAAGGTGTAGGAATGAATTTAAAAGTTCACTTTAAGATATACATAAAATGTGACATATTACATAAAATTTGTTTAAATCTAGAGATATTTTACACGAAGAAATAGAATTCAAGAGAAAAGTCAAAAGGAATCGTTGCCTGTTGCAAATATTTGGAAAAAATACCTTTTGTGTATACAGTACCTTTGTCATAGGATAAATCTAATCTACAATCTAATGTGGGTTCAAACCGTACAGTACAACATCACTATCATAAATGTCTTTATTTAAATGTGGCCATCAGAGCTGTCACATTTCTCATCATGGAGTCTCCCCCTGCTGGTTTTATGGCATTACAACATTTCCCTGTGCAGCTGCTAAACTGATAAAAAAAAATGGTGTAAGTCAAGATGGCAGCCAGTCTCAGCATTGAATCAATCAAAAATGATCCTGCAATTCCTAATCAGAATGAGATTCCCCATATACTGCATGGGGTAACAGTCATGTTGGGAGAAAACTGGATTTCCGTGGTGGCATAGAAAAACAGCAATTGTTAAATCTACACTGGCTGCACACGTTCTGAGTGACTTTCCACTCAGGAAGGTTGTGAAATAGCAGATTGTGGCACGGGATCAATTAAGGTAAACGAGTGATTCCTTTGATTATTCTTAACATGTTGTTTGGGTGATTTGACCAAAACCTTTGACCATTCTTTAGTGTCAGTGATAGTAACATCAATGTTTAATGTGACATTTATTTCTAGTTTGTTAAAAAGTGTCACAAACATTAAACAGTCCACATGCTGTTTGGTAGTGAGGACTGTTCTTGCTGTGGCCCCTTTTGGCCACTCCAGAGAAAGTTTATCTAGACTGGCCTGGTGACACTCTTTCACAGAGTTTCTTCTAAGATAATCTCCACTCTACATTCGCTGACTGAGCCCCTCTACCCTGGCTTTTTACTCTGCAAAAATTCTGTGTCCCAGGGCAAGAGAGGGTAGATTGCTGATGGATCAAGCACACACATACAAAATCATGTCTCTTTAAAACTGTACACTTCAAGAGTTGATTTTATTTTTCTCACGTTGTGTCCCCATATGTTGATTTGTAAATGGCAAAATACGTATTTTTTTATTAATGTTGTGCGTTTTGTTTTATAGGTTAATGTTGTGTTGCGTTTCTTGGAAATGTAATGTGATTATTAAGCAAATATATGGTCTGTTTTTGTCTTTTTTAATGCCAGACCTTGTAAATTCACAATGTTTTACCCTTGATACCATTTACATTTGTTTCAATCGCTTTCTTTTAAATCCAGCACATCCAACCAAAATCGTACAATCCTAAATGTTAAATGTCTTCTGAAAAATATCAATATTTTTCAGCAATATCTTCTGCAACATGACCAAACCTGAAAATAGCCCATCAAATCAGAAGTTTCTCATCTAATGAGAAGAATGTGTTTCCATAATTGAAATCACCATACCAAAACAGTCTACCATAACAATATATATTTCTCACAAAAATGCTTTAAGACACTCACAACTAAAATGACTTCTCAAAACCGGTGAATTTGCCAAAGAGTAAACCATTGTCAACTAATTACAAAACCCATTTGCAAAACAGCTATTACCTACTGGCACTTTAAATACTACCATACATCAATTTACAAACTATAAGCTTTTAACACTGTGAATTTTGAATGAGTCAGCTGACAAGTTAGGAGAAACCAACTTTTGCAGTAAATAACTGACTGTACCTAATTGTTTTTTTATTGTCACTAACTATATATTCAATGGCAAATAAGAAGCATTTGATAAACATACCAACTACTGTGCGAATATGACTGCTCTTCCAGAACCAAAATATACGTTTCCAGAACAATAAGAAAACCTCTTTGCCTTGTTATGAAAATAGATGTCATAACAGCCTGCGTTCATAGCGTGAGTCGGTGACATATGGTTATGAGAATAATAAAGCATAAAGCATCAGATGATTCACACTCTCTAGCACCTGTTCCATTAAACTCAGAAGGAGACCGCAAATTTTGGACACATCAAATCAAATGGCAGCCATAGTTCTACTAGAAACAAACAGAACAATACCGCTGCTCTGATCCTTCATGTACAAACAGATCATGCTTGAACCTATTTGCACCATGTCTTCAGCCATATTCAATATTTAGTGATTGGCAAATCAAAACACAAAGACCGTATGTATGGTGGCAGCCATCTATATTTCCCCACACAAGTAAGCATCAAAAATTGAAACTAATGGTACCGCCGAAACCATATCCTTCATAAAGCCCACCGGGCAATCAACTAGCAAATGTTTTATATTAATCAGACTCTTAAATTATTCCACATTTTCCATAAAATGGCTCTGACATTGGCCAATATGACCCCAAGACCTGATTTAACTTGATCCCTTGCTTCACGTGGCACGAGTTTGTCACATAGAACATCCATGAACGCAAGGAACTGTATATAAAGGCCTACTTGGACCAGTCACATATGGTAGTACTACATTCTACAACAATTAATACCAATAACTTTAGCAAATCAATTAGCATATCTATAACTATCTCTAGTGTAGCATCTGCTTCTTACTCTTCGTCTTCTTTTTTGTGTGTAAAAGTTTATTTACTAAAATTACAGTCAAATGTAATATAAATATATACAAATTGATGTATTTTATAAAAAAATTGTGATCCCTCTCTTGTCCCTAAAAACTTTCCAAAATATGAAAATGTGTAATAATTAGAAACGCAATCCATCTTTATTACATACAGTACATGTATATGTGTGTGTGTGTGTGTGTGTGTGTGTGTGTGTGTGTGTGTGTGTGTGTGTGTGTGTGTGTGTGTGTGTGTATATAAAGAAATATAAAAATAAGTCAGGGAAGCAGTCAAATGCACAACGAGGAACCACAGGCAGGAGTGAAAAAGACAGAATATGCTGAGAATGGGTGGTGAGTACGGATGGCGTTTGTTGCCAGAAAAGCGTCTTTCTCTGGCAAAGGGTCCGGCTTGGCTCAAGGATAGTTAGCAATTCAGCCTGGGCATCTGTCGTAAACTAATGGATGTAATAACCCTGTGAACTTCATGAAATTGGACGTTACAATGCGCATTACAATGGTAATATTGGCATTCAGGTAGACGGCTCAGCCAAAGCGTCTGTAAGACATACTGTAGGTGTCTACAAGCCAGTAGTGTGAGTGGTGGGAAATGCCGATTTTTGGAAGAAAACGGCTTTCAAAACACTGAACTTCTATCTGCCGATACAACTAATCGTTCAAGTTTTGCCCACTGCATGACATATTCCAGAAACATTTTCGCCTTCTCCTGACCTTTGAACCCTGAGACCTTACTTCTTTCTGTCTGTTGACTATAACACCACTGCGTGTGTTGTTGTTTTGGCGGCGCTTTATCATGATTTGAGTGTCTCCCCTAACACTCAGGCGGGGATTATGACTGCAGTGTCAGCCCCAGCAGAAACAGCTGTGCAATTAATTGTGTTTCCCAGCACCTGGGACATACGTGGCCAATAAAACGCCAACGCCCATTAAGTCACCCTTTCCCCTTACTTCCCTCCAAGTATGGCAGTAAAACCACAGGAGAGGAACCGAGGGGGGGTGGGCGGTCCTTTGACCTGCATGCAGAGGAGAGAACACATTTACTCAATGCCCTCGATTTTTAATTGCAGTCAAGTAAAGGTCGACTCTTGAAATTCCACGAGGCCTAGGCGCACATCTGTCGTGGCATCATGAAGTGGGCTTTGCATGAACATTTTGAGTTTGGGTAAAAAGAACTTGGGCACTGCACAGATGGCCAAAAGTAAAAAATGACTCTGACGATGCCAAGCCCATTGTACCCAGTATAAATAGACTCCTCCCCACCGGATGTTATTTACGTGCATCTTCCCAGGGTATCTCTGTAACACCGTATTTTTGGGTGATGGAATAGAAATGCTTCAAATTCAAAGCAAAAAAAGACGACATTTTGTTTTTGATAAATTTCACACGTTACACTATTTTTAAGGCACACATGTGTACTAAGGTGGCTGTAGTTTTCCTACTAACTTTAAGGCCCATTTTTAATATAATTAATTTAATATAATAATAATGCATTGTATTTATAAAGCGCTTTTCTAAACACTCAAAGACGCTGAGGATGGGTTTATTTGCTTTTGTTTTGCATTCTACTGTCATGGTTGGGAATGTCGTCTGAAGATTCTTAGAATCTTATAGAAAGAAAATACTGACTGGTTCATCGTATATCGCATTCTAACCTATGCACAATATAGTTGGTGCAACTTTTTCATGCATGTGCAGCAGGTTTCTCTGTCTCTATTCTAGATTGAGAGAAACAGACCATGTTATTAAGGTGTTACACTGATGTACACCTCAGCGTTTATTGGACGAGACTTGAACATGTGCTTGAGGAGTTCCTCTAGTGTTATGAAGTTAATTGTTGGTGTTAGCAAGCAGTTCCAGTTAATTATCAGTGTTAGCCTGCAGTTTATCCCTTGTGAACAAACGCTTGTGAAGCTGCCTCTCCTCGGTATGGGCTGGATCCGAATTGTCCAAATAAGTACGTCCTAATGACTTTCACTGTACTTTTCCTTAACCCAGAGGAAATATTTCATAGGATTAAGGAAAGATATGAAGGACAATTCACAAGGACTTAGTAAAAGACCATTGTGCTGCTATGGGAGTCCAACTGCACTTACACTAGGATAAGTAATCATGCCATATTGTTATTTTGTGGGTGGGTTGGGGGGGAGAAACTACAATGTCCCGAAGATTAATTGTTGCCAACAAAAAGCGCATCTTAGGTACTTTAGAACTCACCGTGTTAATTCATGGCCTATAATCATGGCCTATTAACATGTTCAAAGGGGAGAAATATTTTAAACTGCTATTATGCATATTTTCACTACTATTTTACCAAACTTATATTCAAACTTAATTGTTTCGCCGTGCATGAGTCCCAATTAATAAGACTGCATGAAACACAATCGTTAAATGTATGCAAGTTACTCATTTATGTAAGGCACGCAAATCTGCTAGGATAGTTACATATCATTACGCTAATAAAGTCACAAACTAATAAAGTTTTTGTCATGTTGCCATTTGAAAATATATAAGCATAATATCAATTTAGGGCATTACAATGGATGCCCTAAGACACCACTTCTGAGCAAAGAAACATTCATTCAAAGCACGTTTGGGACTTCCAACATAATAGAAACTAGTCAGAGCTTTCAACTAAATATAGCATCAGAGGGTCTGCAAGATCACCAAGACAGAACCAGAGCACCTTTGTTCTTACCCATGAGGTAAGCCTATCCCAGCTGACAGAGGGTGAGAGATAGGGTACACCCAGGACAGGTCACCAGTTCATCATAATCATCATTGTCTGACACATAGGGACAGACAAAAACTCACACCTACGGGCAATTTAGAGTGACCAATTAACCTGCACATTTTTGGACTGTGGGAGGGAACCCACTGAAACACGGGAGAACACTCCACCTCCACACAGAAATGCCCCTGGGCCAGGTGGAGCATAAACCCAGAACCTTCTTGCTGTGAGGCAACAGTGCCAACTACTGAGCCAGCATGCTGCCGTGCAGTCATCACATAAAATGTCACAATTTTTTCATATTTGCTGAAAATGATCTGCTAGAGGGACTTTTACATTTGATCAATAAATAAATCAACAAAATGTGTTTGTCAGAAGGTGCCAGTTGGCATGCAACTGTTTTGAATTATTTTTGAAAATGTGAATGATTAGATAACTGCAGAAACACTTCACATTACTGAAGTGGGGCTTTAGCCTTCTCACGACTAGAATACATTTAAATCTAGTCACACATTAGTTTTTGCATTGCCTGAGAAACCTAAGAATATTAAAAAAGTGAAAAAGACACAGAAAAAAGCGTGAGTGGTGGAAAAAGATATTTTCTTTAGTAACATGTGCCAGCTAGATAATATACACTGCATTCTTGATTGACAGCAGATTAACAAAATACAACAAGGCAGCCCAGCTCTGTCATTTGTTCATTGTAGCTCTCAGGCTCTTTGCACCAGTGGTTGTGCTTATAAACTCCTTTGGGCACGTGCGCCACGTCCGGGAGTCTTTTAGAGGTGGTATAGTGCAGTCCGCAATTTACTTTGACAGCGGTATCGACTATATTTAACAAGACTGATAAATGGAAAAAATAAGTAAGACTACCAGGGGAGCGGTGAGATTCTCCTCAACGATACAATGCAATTAGGGCCCACCGGGATGGCCATGCTAAAGTCCTCCATAGGCCATTAGTTTGGTGCCTCAAAAGAAGAAAATGACAAAACAATGTTGAAATATATGACAGGGGTTTTAAGTGTGGCTATAATTTTGCTCTGTTTGGGATAAAAGACATTTGAGAACCTTATATTACCTTTTAGGCTTGTACGCATTCAGTCTTTTGTTTGTGCGTACGTTTGAATGATATTTGTAAGAGCTATACCATTTTCCAGCTCTTTTCCTATCCCTGATGAAAGCATTTTCCAGGTACATGCCATCTCGCAAGGATTAATTGCTCATTTAGCGATACTTGGCTACATTTCATGGTTCAGCAAATGTCCAAATTAGCTTTGCCGTCATTGTTGGCCATATCCATGAGAGTTTGAGTGACCCCACACTCCTAACCAATCAGGCAACCAATAAACATGGGCGGGATCTGAGCAGACCGTTCGCCGTCTTATTGGCTAAGACTATTGTCCGTTCCTGCGTTGCTTTCAGTAATTGGCTGGTGGAATAGGGAGGGATGAAGCCTAAACATCAGGATGGGGGTACATTTGGGCATTGTTATTTCAAGGCCACTTGTTTTCTCCTGAATTAGAATGGGGCTGAAGGCATCACGGAGCGCCAAATGGACCTAGTTGAAGCTGGCCAGTTAGACAGGGGAAATGTGCGGTGGTCTCTGGTTATTATCGAGGTATGGACCGTGTGAGGCCAAGCATCAACTGGAGCCCACCTAATGGGATACGATGCTATGGCCAACAGTTCTTTCAACGCTCCACTGCACTGATATCTCCCACCCCCCCCCCCCCCCACCCCCCCCACACCCCATTTCCTTATACTTGCTTCCTCCTCCTCTGTCATCCATCCACACTGGCATATTCTGATGACTTGTGTCATTAAAACTATCGCCCGCAGAGGAAGGTAATTATCCAAAGTATCGTATTCATCAGCAAACATAAAGCCACTAAGCATGCAGACCGGTGCAAATGATCGGAATGGTGTTTTTTTTCCAACGACGGCGGCCTCCAATGGCCTGCTGTTTCGTGCATGGCGGGCATTAACCTTTACAGTCTTTGCCGCCGCCCGTGACAGAACGTGCCGCGTTTCGCTCCTCTCGCGGGTGTTTCTTCTGCGGATGGAAAAACGGGTTCCAAGCTGGCTCTAACTTCTTGCTGGTGTTAGACCAAGCACCACTTTTTTGCCTTTCTTAGTTTTTGATTGGTCGGCTGACAAATTAGTTGACGCTGATGAACTTTTGGCAAATGTTAAATAATCTTCCACATCACATGGGCAACATGATGTGCTCTGAAGTGCAAAGTGACACCGCTTTTTAAGAAAAGAACAAGCCAGGCATGTCTTTTAATAAATAAAGGACAGGTAATAGGCCCTGGAAGTTGAAAAAGTGATTTCAGTTTAGTAGAGTGGCTGGTGCTAGAGTGGCTAGTTTGTCGTTGTTGTGCGTTGCGGTTGAGGCTTGGCTGTTGCGATAGCAGAGACCTATACCGACGTATTTCATGACACGATGACGTGGTTTTCTAGCCCGTGGAAAAGCAAACGGTTCTTCAAAGACTTGCGAATGTAATCCATGGTAAACTGGCTGTAATGTAGACACGGAACTAGCTCTATGTTCATGGTGGTGGAAAGATGTTGAATCAGATGCTGAGTGCACTGCATATACAGAGAATGTGATGGTTCTTTAATGTTTTTGCATATTTCAAATACTTCCCATGTCCTGTTACTCCTACTGGTTTGTGTGATTTAAGACACTATGGCCCAGTTTCCTGTGCAGGGTTTAAACAAAGATCTAGAATAAACCTCATTATCAGTGATTCACCATTGAACATAGGTTTTTTCTCTTGGACTTGGCTTAATATCGGTCTGGGAAACCAGTCCAGGAAATCAACTAGGGAACGCGTTCAATGAGCAAACTTAAAATATGTTCGCCATTACATAAATAAATTGTGTTTATGGTCACAAATAATTTATTCTTGTTGTTTGGACATGACTCAACAAAAATTCAGAGGGGTCGATTTGCAGGAGTTGGGGAGGCGAGCCCTGATATTAAAAGTCCCTGTAGGAGGAAACTCCATACTAAACAATAGAAGAAGTATGTCGACCGTAAGTTCTGACTTTTTGATTAAAAAAAGACAAACGTACGTTAATCGTCGGACTCCTGAAGGTGAACCTGCCGTGCCCGTATACCCTTTAGATCTGGTGGAGCTCCCCGAGCCGGTAAGAACCGGTCAGAACCGGTCAGACGTATCATCTCACGTGTGTGCAGCGCCAGCAGAACGTTATCAAATCAATATCACAGAAGTGCATGTGAAGTGCGACGGAATGGAACGTCAAGTCAATGGAGCTCACAGCTGCCAGAGTACATATGCCGAATCAACTCAGACTGGCGATGACTGTCAGAAAACCGGATCGAGATCGTTCATGAGAGTGGAGACTCGAGTTGGGGCTTTTCCAAGGTGCGCTCACAAGTTGTTGTGGTCCGGAAACAAGTCGAATCTGTCTCGATGCATACTGTACAAATACATAAAAGTGCTACATGTAAGACTCATTCAGTCCCGCCAATGATGATTAAACTAAGTTTCATGTCTGTAGAGAATTTTAGAGTGTTTTTCATAACGACGTCCACAAACAGCTACATTTACCAATTACAACTAGTTTTAGCGTGGAAAATAAATCTATGGAGGTTGTCCAGCGATATATTAAGGTGGCTGTCTCAATTGATCCTGCAAGTGTTGATCTGAGGAGCTGCTAATCACAGACTTCATAAATGTGTGGTTAATAAATCAGCACAATTATAAGTTTTCAATCCGAACGTAGTTTGTTTCTGTCAGAAATAAACAATTATTTTCTCTCCCCATTTAATGAAACTTTAATGGATCTTGAGTATTCCTCACCCATATCTATCCAATGATCAACTTTGACTTTTGAAGCAAGGAGGGAAACGTTCTCCTATTTTGTTACAGAACTTTAAAGTAGCACGCTCTACCTATTTTAAACCATCCCCAGCTCAAAGCTTTTTCTTGGCCTATATTTATATTCTTCATTATTCATTATTACCCTTTTTGCACTCACGTTGTCAGATTTGTCTTTTATTTCACAATTTTGGCGCCGGCACTTTTCTCTGCCACTACATTAAATCCTTTATCATTTGCAGTGATTCATCTCTCGTTTCTCAGCACTCATTTTGGAACTTGAACAATCAAGAACTTCGTTTTTCAGTCATGATGTTGTTTACTTAAGTGTTTTAATATCACCAAACTTACTCATTTGCACTTGCGTTGTCAGATGTCTTTATTGCTCAGTTATCATCATGTCCACATATTTAAAGACATCTTTGTCACCTAGTGTGTAACATGCACTTTTGCCCAAGGTAAGTCCTAACACATCAAACTAATGCAGTAAGCACTAAGCTGTACTCTTACACTTCTGTGCATGGGTACTTACTCTCTAGCTCCTGGCAAAGCCATGTAAAAGTGTTGGGTGGATCAGAGAATAATGATTCTGTGTCTGCCCTGTTTGGGCAAATCACATGTTATGAACTGCGGCCTTCTATGACCTTTCCCTCAATGTCTGATCATACAATACGAGCATACAATTAAAAATGATGTACTCCTTTTATGACATAAAAGTAATAAAATGTTTTGATCATGTACAATGAATCGAATTTCCCCCCTCCCCTGCCAAAATGTACTCGAGATTTGATTACTTGGATTACTTGATTTGTATCCCTCTTGGAATCACTACCCATGATTTTCTTTACGCGCCACGGATCACGTAACCTGCCATATGGATAGGACCTGTGAAATGCTACTCGCAGCTTTTAATTTAAATTTGAGTCGGTTGGAACATCCTTTTTGGGAGAAGGGTTGGCAACTATATTATTACAGGTCCCAGGCAATGGAGTACCTTAGGCAGACCAATTTCCTGTGTAAACAGGACAATTTGTTGCACATGAAGGGAAGATATCTTGATACTTTCTCTGAATCGGAGAAAGTTTAAGGGCGTTGTCCAGGCGACACCCCAGTGCTGATTCCCCCACCAGGGAACAAGCCATTAGTTAGTCGGAAAATCAAGCAAGCTTTCTATCCAATGTAATGAATAAAATATATTAAAGATATAAATAAATCAAGGCCCTTCTCTCAAGTCAAAATGACATGACTTTATATTATACATTTTTACACTTTATATTTACAAATAATATATATACTGTAAATTGTAACATCAATATGAAACATAAACATGAAACCAAGACAAAACAGCCCATTTAAGAACCCACCAGAATATTAATCTTTGTATCAACTTTGCACCCCTATCAATTAGCAGCATTTCCTTTGAGTCGTTGTCTGCTACTCCGTCACAGTTTTACCCCTTTCTTCTCGGTAAAAAAGGTCCGACTTGTAATGCCATGAAATGTTATAGGCCCATCTCTAACAACAGCTTTGCTTGTGTGCTTCTCTGCGAGAACTAATTTTTAAGATTTATTCTATTTGAACCTTTTGATGCAGCGAGCAAACAGCAAAAAAAAATAAAAATAGTTGAATGAAGAGCAATATGAATATTTTTGGTGTTCCAGTCAGACGAGCTGGATGGTGTTGACAGAAATAGTGATGTCTGAGAGAGAACCAATGAGAGACGGCGTAAGAAGAGGTGCAATCTCTCATTACCACACTGTTGTCGTCAGGGTAACAATCAATCTATCATTAAAAACAAAAATAAACCACCTATGGTGTATTGCTGCCTGTCGGCAAAAAAAAAAAATCTAAGATAACCAAATAGGGTTTGAAAGAGTCTGTACGGGTCCCTGCTGAATGGGTGATAGCAGCACATGCAATCCGGACCAATCGACTTGCAACCCCTGTCCTCCCTGGGCATGAAAAATGATTGTTTCACTAAAATGAATGGATTGAATTTATCATGCATCCTTGGTACGAATTGAAAAAAATCCTTCAAATAATGTTTTACTTTATAAAATTTCTTAGGGGGCCTTCCTCCAAGAGAGCTGTCTGTCTCATAAATTCCCTTCTGGGAGTGAGTAAATCTCTTTTACAGATAATATCAGGTAGGCGCAGCAAGGGAGCGCCAGTGACTGACAGGTCTAAAAGTGTGTTTATATAAAAATGGTAATGCAATGTTTTTGAACATAATTTACATTTAAATATTTATGTATTGTAATATTTATTTTAGGAAGTACTAAACAGGCCTCGGTCCCCCCCAAAATCGATTTTAATAATAAAACAAGCAAAAGTAAAAAATAAATAAATACTGTTGAGTGTTTATTGAGGGTTGAGCAATAGGAATGTCAGCCAAACACCATAGGGTTTTCCCATTTGCCATTGGAAGAGGAAGACCTTTCTATCAGTTGATTTGCCCGAATGTTATTCTGGTTCAGTATCTCCATTACGGCCCGCTCGTATTTTAACACATCATGCCCACAGTAATTCTATGGTAACTAAATGCACCGTATTTATTCATTTATTCCCCTTTCATGTCCTAACATCCACTTCTCCCCTTTTCTTTCCTTCATACCTGCCGTTGCTCACTTGAATACATAAACTGAATGTGGTATTTAAATAATGTTGATACCTTCAAAGATCATCAAAGCCACTTGGGATGACCGCACACTTCCCCTAAGTGTGTGTGTGTGTGTGTGTGTGTGTGTGTGTGTGAGCGGGGTGGGGGGGGGGGGGGGGTGGCGGTTTGGCTGGTGAATGGAATGTTTCCTAAGATTGTACAAGCACGGACTTATATAAACTATCAATTCAAAGGCTCGCTAAGATTGGCTGGCTGTTTTCTCTTGTCTTTCGCACAGCAAATTGTTTATTTTATGGAGCAAACAATCCCACGGGAAAAAGCATTAGACGAGGCATATGAAAGACAGCAACTCTATAGCTCTAGTCGCTATAGCGAATTAGCAGCTGAGGCAGAACGAGGATGGAGAACAAAGGTGTGTTCTGTGGATGTTGGATGACGAGGCTTAATAGAAAAGTCAACAACCAAACTGCTTACAGAGTTAGGGATTAGCGGCAAAGAATTGCACCAGACCCTCAAAGCTATGTCAAATACAATAGAAAAAGTGTCCAGTGGGTGTGACGGAAAAGACAGGATCCTACACGGGCACAACGGTAAGGAACATCAAGTGGGAAAAACCATAGACAGTGGTTTATTCTCAGGACCAAGGTATAACTGCAGAGCGTCTTTTACCAAGCGTGCAAGGAACAGAGACATTGCTCTACTTTTCAGGTGGTATGTGTCCCTGCTGAGTGAAGTGCCTATAGGATAAGGGAATAGGTTCAAGGTTCAAGGTTTTCAAGGTTCAAGGTTTTTTATTGTCATATGCACAACTATTACAGAGGCAAAAGTATGCAATGAAATTCTTGTGTCTCTTCAACACCCAACGCTAATGCAGACATTAATAAAAAAATAGGTCAATAAAATATGTCAATAAAATATAACGCAAAGTAAATAAAATCTAATTCAAAATATACAAATATAA
>JAVQJS010063042.1:0-17104 GCA_036024795.1 Galaxias rostratus | reverse complement strand
AAAAGTGTAAATATGTTAGACCAATTAGGGTATTTGGTTTAGATTCAGTAACATGCTTTGTCATCACAATAACATGTCAAAATCCGCAAATGTTCCAAACGCCTCCATTTTATGTTGTCATTTAGATTCAGCTTTGATGTTTGTCGTGGGTAATTCAGTTTTCACTGGAATTGTAAGGAGGGAGACCACCTTAGTGACTAAATGTGCTCATGCTGCTCTTAAAACACCGTTGTTGTCACCCTTAGCAAATAAGGGATGTGATAACATTTAATATTATTACTATTATGTTATATTGCTGGAACTTTTTAGCCATTATTTATTAATTTTTTCTCAAACATATGTATATAGGCCTAACATTCAAACTATTTGTTATGTAATATGTTGTATATTTTAACGTAATTTGCAGACGTAAGGTTAGCATTTAGTTTTCGACCCAAGTTAACATAGGTGTATCTTTTTGACATTGAGTGTGTTTAATATATAAGGAGCATCACTTGTATTGTGGCGTTGGGCAGTAGTTCATACATGTAATTTTGAAGCTTTCAGTTTTTACCACCCTGTTCTGGATCCATGCCATAGTTTGCAACTCTCCGGCACATGAGAGCAGATTGACCCATGACAATCCAGGGCCGAGTTCGACTACAACACCTGGTCCAACATAAGTGAATGCACATTTAATCTAGACTATCTATATGTATAAAATCAATATTACAACTAGATTTTCTGTACAAACTGTTTCCATACAGGTACGACCTAGGTACAAAACGTCTTAGTTTAAATATAGCCCCGATTATTGAAAATGCGCCCAATTCTTGATTTTTAGAATGTCTGGCTAAATTAGCATGTTTTATTCAATCCTTCAATCTTTCCCTCAATGAAACAGGATACACAACAACAATCAATGTTGTTAATATTGTGCGCAATTGGGTATTGCACTATTTTAAGTTTACGTTACACTTTAAGTTGCCAATCGGTGACGTCGTAGTGCAGGTTAATACGATACTTGTGGGCCTATACACTGAACAGTATGGCAGGTTGTCCGGTAGGGTGCTTTCCGAGCAAGAAAGTGGGCTGTTGGTTGGCGGTATAAGAGCAAAGGAAGGGGAACGTGAGGAATGGCTGAAAGCCTTCTGTTTTACAGGATACAAATCGATTACAAAATACAGTGTGATTTTAGGGGCAGGCTTCTAAACCCCGTCAAAGTATTGGCGACGCGCGACCGAGACTTCGCATGCTTTGCTTGTCTAATGGGACAACCACAGCAGAAAATAGCAAAAGGTACCGATTTGTCGTTCGTGGTGCTACTTTATTTTCATGGGATCAATACGATCAAATGGTATGAACATTTCATCGTGTAAGGTAAACCAAAGAAAATGTATTTTATTTGACACCGGGGAAAACCATACCCATGTTGTGGAGATATTGACTTGTTAATGCATATTCACTTTCATTGCGAATTAGCCTATCAAAACGAATAAGGAGGCTTTATCTCTAGCCCAAACAAAGTAACCATATGAAAAGCCAACGTCCGGAATAAAGAAACGGGGAAGGCCTTTTGCTTCCTATTGAACCGAAATGGAAAATAAAATGCGTGTTGCAGTCTGGATATTTTTGTGGTGGTCTTTACTTGACGATGGTACCGCTGGTCAAGGACAACCGACCCCGGTCGCTTGTTCACACTCATGCAGCTGTAATGAGGACGGAGGAGCAGATTGCTCTGGAAAGGGACTGACCACTGTCCCAAGTCATCTTAGCACATTCACCTACTACCTGTAAGTTATTCAAATCGTTAGAAACTAAATAAACGTATTCTGCCATTCATCCTTAATGTGTTAAGAAAGTATACTATAACTTTCCTTTGAAAACGACATAAAAGCTATTGGAGAATTTACCCTGTGGAATACCCACATCAAGTGCATCCTCATTTAAGTGCGAATTCAATACAGCCATACTACCTGCACACATCAGCAGTCTTACGAATCAAGATGTACTTGTACACCTGAGTTAGCTATAGGTCATCACCCTGAGATGTTAAGTTAACTCACTTTAAGCATTCAGGTTCAGTAAACAGTACGTTAAATACCATATGGATAAGGAGAGCATATAGATTTCACCTTAAACACTTTGGCTAAATTGTTTGAATAAAGAAAGTAATGTAGGCCTTTATTAGTCTACTTCACCAAATCCTGTAAAAGTATCAAGTACAAGGAGTCATTTTGTGTAACAGACTACTAAAGCTATTATCTTGCTTCTTTTATTTGCATTGCTTGTGGGAGCGATTGTGTTTCTCAAGCATTTCAAAGTATGTTGGTGTCCTCATAATCTCAGCAACAAGCACTTTAATATATGTTAGAATATCCCAGTTAAATTGCTGGGTTTCACAGAGCGGCTAAAGAGACTGTGCCTCCCATTAGTTAGCACCTAATGTTTCACAATGAGTTAGTTAATCATAACCTAAGCCACCACCCCACAGCGTCAAAGGAACTATGCTGTTTATTGCAGGTGAATATGAGGAAGGATATTTGACCTTGAAAGGGATCAGGAAGGATCATTGGCTGCTGCAACTAATTTGCCTTTGTACGTCATACTACAATGTTTGGTTTGCTAAAACATGTTAGCCCAGTAGGATTGTTATTTTTACTTGCTGAACATTTTACCAGCTTGACTAAGTATTTCTGTCTTTATACATGGACTAATTTGTCACAGTATGAATGCACTTTGAGTTAGGTAAACAAAGCATGCATGGTGCATTTGTTGACTTTTGTGAACATTAATGCTAACCAAGTCTTCACTTTCTAACTTTCAGCTCACAACACCATTCTTTCAGCATCTTAATAATTCTTTCATATTAACACCTTCTCACGTATATATTGCTCAGAAATAATATTAACACTAAGAATGGAAGGGATAGCCTAACTATCTTGACAGCTACTGTGATGTTTTTGCCATAACTTCAGTCAACATCAAGTAATACGTCACTATTCTTTGAGCTGTTTTCTTAAGTTATCCAAATGCTGTGGAAAAATCTTTACACAGAAACTAGAATTCCCTCACTCTTTCTTTATTGAAATATTTTTGTCTCTTGAACTTTAGCTGTCCCCTTCAACTCTGTCTATTTAAGTAAGACACATCACAGCTGTAATGCTACACTCAGAGTCCAATGCACAGAGTGCCAATGTCAATGTTCACATGTTCAATGTCTTGCTGGATCAAAAGAAAACATCATAACCAATATGCTATTACAAATAATCTAAAGCAAGATTTTTGGAATTGAGGGTAATAGATGGCCTCTGGATGTGTTTTTGAAAGAAAGGTTGTTAACACATACATAATTTTCCCATATGTGATCTGCCCAAAATAAACTGACCGTCATACAAAAGTACCCTTCAGAGATGGACAATAATGTGGATGGAGAAAAAGAACTCGAGAACAGGACTCTAGACTTAGGAGGCAAGGCACAAAGTTACAGATGGCTACACACACACACACACACACACACACAGAGAGAGATAACGACGTAAACAGACAGGTTTCTGACAGCCAGTGGTTTCATTAACCCTACAAGACTTGCTTTCACAAGATGACAGGAAATGATTCCTTAGAGGGTTGGCTTTGTTGATATTTTTTGCAAAATAGAGGCCCTGTCCACCATTCATTTATTAGCTTGCAATTGTGATAAACTGAGGTTGGCAAATTCACAGTAGCAGATTAAGTCAGACTGGCAGGTAGATTATTTTTTTCATAATAATGCCAAGTTTTGAAATTGATGGCAAGCTTTTTCAACTTAATATGCTAAAGTTATTCCTGTCATAAAATGTGATTGTCCTCAACAAAGTTGCGTTTGTGGTTTCTGGTTTTGGGAACACCTACCATTTGCCTGGTGTAAGTATTTCACTTTGACGCCACAAATCAGACATGCTGAATTCTTTTGGTCACTGCATGTCACTAGCACAATCTACGCCTGTATTCCAAGTATGATGATTGTTTCATAATTCAGTGTCTCACTTCCTTAACAGACTTTACTTAGCCAAAAGATGTTTACCACTGTGAAAGTGGTACTGAATAGTATATTTCTCTGGCCCTGGGGAGGGCTTCCATGTAAACTGCATGATGTGCCTTCACTAAGCCCTGCTTAGAGACATGTCATTCTTTACTACTTCAGGTGCCTGATGTATGTCTTTAAGTGCATCACTGACGAAAGAATTAAACCAAAAATAATGGCGAATAAATCTGATTGTTTACCCCTAGAATGTGGCTTTTGAATATGGTTAAAACTCCTTAATGCTAAGGCTTGAATTTTCTTTGAAATTTACTGGGAATTGTGAGCCCATTTCACTGTGCATTACTAAGCAGCTGTGACATTATTTACACACACAACACACATATTTCCACTTAATTTTATTTTGAACTAATCTTTAATGACCTGCAGCAACAATAAAATAAACATATAAATGACAATAAAAAACCTTGAACCAACAAACTGTCTGACTGGGTATTGTCTGAATTAAAAGCATGTCACTTTTAGTGTACATCACTTAAAAATCACTGTTTTGAAAGGAAATATGACAGTCTCTGTGGGGACATATCAGGGAAGTGGCCGAAACAACAGAAAAGACTTCAAACCGGTCATCTTTACACACAATTATATGATCAGGCTTGACCCAGAAGTGACTCCTTGTTTATTTTTTTCTTTCTTTGGACGAGTTTGTACTAAGTAAAAATACCTCTTTGCCAAGAAAAGTTGCATGGTAAAGCCACCGCTTCCGAACCATGTAGAGCTACCATGCAGGTCATAGCCCAGGCAGGGCCAGCTCTTTCCAGTGGACCCCTTCTCAGAATAGAAACGGATGTGTTTAGTGCTGAAATTTAATTCATAAAGTCAATAGCATGTTGTGGAAACTAGAATTAATTGACATGTTAAGGATACAGATGTCTTGTTTGTTTAAAACCAACAATAAGTGTATAAAACACGTGTAAAACTACCGGAAATATAGTTTAATCTTTTGCACGCTCGAAAACATTGAGACTTTGGGCAGCAAAAGACATATTCCAGAGCCAAATCTAATTTGTTCTTCTAATCATGACGCTTGTTTTTGAATTGCTAATCTTAAAGGGAATTTCAAAAACTAACCAAAAGCTATCCATGAAGTTCAGGGAGTTTGTTTAGTAACTCAAGGTTTTACCAGTATTTTAAATGATTTGCACCCTGCTGTGACAGGTATAAAGCTGTCATTCCCACCAATGCAATAATTACCTTTGTGGGGCAGTTGATGTGTGTCTATATAAAGAGGAAAAAATGGTTTGTGTTGTAGGGACCCCTCTTAAATTTCTGTGACTGATTTAGTTGGACAATATTTTCATAAACATACTTTTCTCAATAGTTTTATTTCATTTTAAAGTTTTCCTTCTTTCTTACTTCCTGGAATTCACTTTGAACTACTTGCTTTGTCCTGACTTCCATCGTATGAGGAATTCTAAACGTTCCTCTTTCATTCTGTAAATGGTCCGTGTCAGTGTGGTGTGTTACCTCTGTTACCTCTCTGTGTAGGAGCCGAAGGAGCCTTGGGGTAAAGAGGCGGTTGAAGTGTGTGGAGCTGGTTTGAGCAGCCCCATGCCTGTTGCCCTGCAATGTGATAGAGTGTGTGTACATGTACTTTGAGTCTGGCGGTTGAAAAGAAGCAAAACTATGTCTGAGGAGAACAGGTGAGGACGGAGAAGCTCTGGGTTTTAAGATAGACTGCCCCCTCAATATGGAACCCCGCTATTCCCCTGGTCCTCGTTTTCATGCTTCCTCTCGGAAGGGATTAATGATTGACTAAATCCTGTGGGGTTTCCTGTGTGGCATGCACAGTGTGTTTCGGGCGCTGTGTATGCAGCTATGTGCTGAGAACCTGCTGCAGGCTGTGAGGGTCTGGGAGGGGATGCTGTTATAACGCACATCTCAATCCAGGCCCTTTAAATGAGTTTAAATGAGCAGAAGCCGTGGCAGACGATGAGGAAGAGGGGGGGTGTTGGCCTTCCACTCGACTGGCCCAGTGAACCCCCTCACCGTTTATGCCTTTAGTCCATCTCGGGCTGAATGACACTTTTGTTCGTGGTCAGCAGAGGTGAAAGGAGCCAGTCAGTGAGTTCCTGCTCTCAAACAGGATAACTGCTGGATAGGGGAATGTTTACCTCTGTCCTTTTGGCTCCCTGACACAGCTTCTGTATTCTCTGCCAGGTAACATTTTGTTACTGACACGTCAGGTTGGCAGGCGGGTTGTTTGTTCTCTGCCTGCACTCAAAACTTCTTTTGTACCCATGTGGTAAATGCCTTGACCCCCTTTCTACTGCTGGAGCCGTCACTGGTCTATTCAGACACACAGACAGTGCCTGTTCCCTGTGTATTGCTAGGGACACCAACTATTGTACTTTGTTGCTTCTCCCAAAAATGTTAGGGAGTGCTTTATGATTGCTTCCCATAATTTTTGAGAATGTGCTTTATCTTATATATTTTGGTTAGGTAATTAAAATCAATTTTAATCTAAACTTTTCGTCAGACCATAACTTATGTACACACAATAAACTGGACATGGTTTAAGTTTGGCAAGTTCAGAATGGACTTCTAACTTGTTTAATGGGTTTGTTTTAAAGAGCTCAGAGCGTACCATTGACCAACTGTTCCAGTTCAAGTTTACTCTACCACTCAAAAGGGCAGTTAGTTTGGGTTTATTTAATGAATATATGCTATATAAGCTTCGCCTACAAACGATAATGGTAAAATTGCTGCAACCCAATTGTTTCAAATACACATGAGTGAAAAATCAGAAAGAGAAAATTTTTAAAATAAGTACAGTTCGCTTCTTTCTCTTTTTTTTTAAGAACTGTACTAAGTACAGTGTCATATGTATGCTGATTTGTGCAATAATTTTATTTGTATTGTCTTTGATTTACCCTGCTCTTACTGACACCATAACGAGAAGTACTGCTGTGCGCAGGGTATCTTATATTCTTTGAGAAATATAGAAATTTTCACGACGTGATGTTGTAACTGCTACTGAAAGTTCGGTCAATTGTTGATTAGTTTCTGCTTTCAGTGCAAACCACAACACCTGCATCTTTAGTTGTCTTTGCTTGTAATTTTTTTAAGAGTTTCATCACCCAGGTTACTTCCAAATCTCAATCTGACTGACTTTCTGACTTGCTGTCCTGTCAAAGCCCACTTCTCTTGGTGTTCTTGACAAACGTCTTCCCTCTGGTGATTCAATGCCAGCAAGAGTGTCTAACCCATCCACCCACACATACCACATTCACCCCACTTAGTTCAGGACTCTTTCCCATTTCTGAGTCCACTGCACATTGTAGCTAGGCACTTCCACTCTTGTCAAATGAATGCATTCTGTGTGAGCAGGCAGTGCTGTGGCCACCCTGTGGCTTTGGTCAGGACCTTGTCTGGTCTGTGGACAAGCAGAAGTGGTGTGGGTAATTGTCTCAAGGGAAAGTTAACCCTGGGCTCAGGTTCAAGACTAAACTCTAACCATCAGAGGCCACTCAAATGAGCCGCTGGTTTGCTGATATGTAGACTGCCTTTCCACTGTCTTGGACAGATTTCAAGTCTTGTTTATGTATATTTCAGGAGAATTGGTGAGCCATCTTGAATTGTTGTCCCAAACAGAAGAATTCATGAACATTTGGCAACAACTTCCATAAATTAGGTATCCATTACGGTTCAATTGTATTGCAGTTGGTATTGGCACCGCAAAGTGGCCTTTTTCAAAGTATTAGTTTTACTGTAGTAAGTAAATCAAGTAGTATTGCACATGTTCTTTAATAAGCTTGTAATCGGGTTAGAGCAAAGATTAATGATGTACTTCAGATGTGAGATTGGGTAAAGGTATGGTTTTACAAAGCACTGTTAAACTTTCTTCCTCTTGATGTTACCTTTTTTAATAAACATTTCTTGGTGAATTTTACTCAAGGTTATTGAGTTAGAATTTTAAATATTTCATGGCCTTTTGCTTCTACATACGATAAAGATTTTAGACATTTAGAAAACGAATACCATGTGACAAACAAGAGAAGGGGGTAACATGAGACTTAGAGTTAATGTTTAATGGAAATATTTGACATGTATGCTTGTTTGCTTACCTATTGAAATATTTTATCATTATAGCAATGCATTTCACTGCATTTTTCATTTAATTAGATTATGCTCCTCATTAGCAAAGCAGATAGAGTCTGCAGACTAATGGAGAAACGTAGGGAAACAAACCTTCATCCACTTCCTGGTATATAACTTGCATAGCAGCCTGCCCACACACCATGGTAGCCAACAGTGTGTGACAGGTTCCCAGCTGCGGGTGTAAGTGAGAAGACCAATGTATCCACAATGTATCCCTGGGACCACCGGCAGAGTCCACAATAGGGGATGGGAAATGGTACCAAAGGAGATGGTGAGCGGAGACTAGTGGGAGAGTACAGGAAAGGGAGTGGCCAATCAATGTGAAGACTCTTGTACAGAGCCATTGGGTAATCAAATCGGCTAGGTGATGGCTGACAGAGATGGAAGCAATGATGAGGGCCTCCTTTGGTGGCCTGCCTTTGATGCTTGAAAGAGGAGGCTTTCTGTGGCCTGAAAGAGTACAGATACGTGGCAATATGATCATATGCACCCCCAGAGGCCCACATGTTCACACATCATGCTATCTAAGGCGGCCTTTCCTTCCCTTTGTGAGTGGGGCAAGATTTGCTTCATTAACAAAATCGTGAGTTGGCACATCTGGTTAGGGAAACTGTTTCGCTTAAAAACTGGCAAATGGATTCAAGACCTAGTTGCTGTTGACTTTCAGTGAGTTCTGCAGTCTAAATGTATTAGCGTGGAGTATCATTATCCTAATTTGGTTTCATTGCTTGTAAATTCAGTTACAAATAGTTGTTCCTGCCCTACACAACGTATGCATTATGGTTACTGTACTCAGAAGAGTCTATAAACATTTGAATAATTATCCAACAAGGCAGGTGATCTATTTAAAAATCCTCTTTTAAATTCAAACTAGGAGACACGGCTTGAAGGGAAAACTCAACAACCGAATTAAATGCATTTCAAACTTAAGTCCACGTAGGCTCTTTTAAGCTTTGCAATATTTCTACTGAGACACATTTCACATGTATACTGGCATATCAGTCAGGAGGCAAGGAGAACTGAGTGATGTGTGCATATTTGTCGTGCTGCTACATGTCGGTCTTTCCCTTGCTGTAAATTGTAAAGATTAAAATCCCCTGGGCTAAACGGGAGGTCTTCAATCTAGGTTGATTGTCAGGGACCTGTTTAAGGCATGCAGGCCCAAACAAATGTGATTATATTCCATAGGGGAAAGATGACATGAGCACAGGAAGTATCCCAAAAATTATAAAAATACAATTAATTTATATTTAAAGCCAAGCATATGCTGTTGTGTTGTTATTGTCTGTCATTTATCTTTTTATCTAATTGTTCAGATTTTTTTGTCGTATCTCTCCAATATTGAATGCTTATTAATAATTATTGAAAACGTAGATTATCGTTGTTTTCTTTGAGGTGTTCTAAGTCTGTCTAATGAACCTGTTGTATGTTTCCACAGAGACATCAGCATGAACAACATCACAGAGCTCCCGGCGCTAGTCTTCAAAAACCTCCCCTATCTGGAGGAGTTGTGAGTATACAACTCTTCTCCCTCGTACTCCACAAGTCAGTTCTCACTGTTCTTGTGAACCATTCATTACTGTATAATAAAGAGAACCCCTCGGTTGAAATGCATATGATATGGTTAATGCAAAGATAGGTTCCCAACATCTCTCTCCTAACTAGGCAGGTGAGCCATTTATTCATGTCTATAAATGCCAGAGGCAGAAATCAAATTGTATAATGGAGACAGGTGCTTCTCAAGTCCCGTTTATTAATGTAAGGGCCTGACTTGCCACATTAGACTGTAATTTGAACTACAAAGGTGTTAGAGCACCTAGATAATCAACATGGTTACTACAGTCTCAAAACTGCTTTGGGTATTACTAAATAAATTAAACAGATCTCTGACCAAGCTGATTTGAACTTGGACAGATTGCTGGTTTTCCAAGATGTGTCCACATGACGTTTCTTGCTTCGTTATGTTTCTTTAGGACTTAACTGGAAGCCATCAGCATGTCTCGGCTCCAGAGCCCCATTCAATAGCCCTATCCAATCTAAGTGCATTTGTCATTTCTTTACTCTTTAAATACCCTCCTGTCTGGCATAGAGCTGGAAGTAGCCGATAAGATCGGTCTACCTCATATCGGGTAACATGCACGATGGAGAGTGCATAATGGCCTACCTGCGAGCGGGCGAACGACCCCCTTGGCGTCGTTGTTTTTGCAGCCCTGCATGCGTCTTTCATCTGAACCAATCTTCACTCCCCACCCTTTTCCAAGTACAACTTCAATCTGCTTTGTCAAAGGGCAATTTACTTTTCATCGTATTGTGTGGAGGAATGCGTGGCAGGAAGGAAGAAGGCAAAACAATGGTTGCCATGTCAACCAGGCTAAAGGAGAAACTCGGCAGGCCTTTCGTTTCCTCCTCTGCTCAAACACTTGACTCTATGTTTGAACACACAAGTGCCAAGGGGCTCTAAGGCCCATCAAGCTATCGTACACCACAAAACTACCAATCAGGTCACATTCTGTCACTAGACGTCAGTCAGTGTATTTGTCGGTTGGCTTGATGTTCTTTGAAGAAAAGGACTTTGATTGACAGGCTCCCCAAGTTCTTGTGTGTGTTTGATTTACCTGTTCCCCAGAACAGGTCTTCGGGCTTGTCATGAGTATGCTTTTTACAAGTGGCCTTCCAGCTGTGGAAGCCCTAAAAGCCCTTTTAGTTAACCAGAGCTGGAGCCCTTAGGGGAGGGAGGAAGGGGAGTGGAGGATGATAAAGAGAAAAAGAGAAAGATAGAAGAGTTGCTGAGAGAGGACAGCGTAGAGAGGGAGAACACAAACATTCCCTTCCTAGTACTCACACACGCCTTCTTCACACATTCATTCCGTTCCCATCCAGGCCACAGTGTGCCACAGCCTAGCTACTTTGTTGACAGACACACTGCTGTGCTGACATCCCCTGCAATTTATATGTTTATATGTGCTTAAGGTTGTCAGTCCAACGCTCTTTCTACTCCACCCTCCTTCCTGCTTCCTCCCTCCCTCCTGTTTATTCGTAGGCCCATAGCTTACCAAAGCGTCGTCCTGAGCACGACATGCATTTAGTGACTGATGGCTGAACAAACGCATGTGTGGGCAGGCCCGCCGCGGTCGTAGAGCCCAAGGCTTCATGTGTGAACATGGGCCCAGTGGTGAATTAGCGAGGGATGCAGTGGGTCAGTGAAAGGGCTGGGGGAGTGGTGCTGGGAAAGGGGAGGGACGATGTAGCCGTTCCACAACAACACTTAGCACATTCTTCCGTCTGAAGCAAAGCCTTAGGGGACAGGTTCTGAATGTGTCAAGGGAGAGGGAATGGGCGGCGAAGGCCGGCCCGTTGTGGAACATAGAAGGCTGTCTGAGCCATGTGCTGTATGGCCACCTCACACAAACTATTGCCTCTCTGTTGGCTATGGACAGTGTCACAGCCACAGGTGTCTGACTTAAAAGGCGAACTTAGCACACCTGTTTTCCAGAGTGGATTTAATAGAATCGGGATTGTAGTTTCAGCGGGATTAGTTTTCTTGTACTATTGTTGGTTTGTTAACTCATCACAGACCTTAGAGATAAGTCAGTTATTTGTTGCTGAGAACACCAACCCTGTCAAAATGACTTTGGATGAGTGGAGATTTAGGAGCAACCTAATCGATGGGCAATTTGATGGTGTCCTTGTGGAATCCCGCCCTGGAACTCAGTAATTTATTCAGAGGCCTGTTCATGCAACAGAGAAGCAGAAAGAGAAACAAAAAAGAAGAGCCAAGGATCTGTTTATTCTTAGAGCTACTGAGTATTCTACACTTTTATACCAATTTTGGTCAATCTCAAGTATGGGATTGAAAACAAGGGCTCTGATTGGATCGAACAGCGGTATTCTATGCTAGTGGTGGTGGTTTGGATACACTGCTGACAGAGTCTTCCAGGATAATGCATCCACAGGGCTGCCTTACCTGCTGCCTGGTGTCTACTCTGTCTTTAAATGCCAAATTACTGTGATTAACAAATAGGTCTTATCCATGATTGGATTGCTCACATTCTAACTTGCAGCTATAAGGTCATTTGAAATAATGATATATGCTTCTTTGACATTTGCAGGAGTGTTATTAATGTAAAAATATTGATGGTATCTGTTTCAGCACAGTATGCATAACATTTACAGGTATTTGCATACGGCAAAGGTTACGCAACTTATGGAGCAACTCAACAGCATGTCAGTCTCTGTAAGTCCAGCAGCCTTGAAGCTCTAAAGCCCAAGTCCAGTGATCTTGAAGCCTAGGGCCTAAGCCCAGCAATTCCGTGGGGGGTGTTGGTGATAGTTGTGGAGCCGTGGTAGAGAGTATTACACTGACAGTTCTCAGGCTTACACCCAGGGGCTCGGGGTTCCAGGGGGCATCTAGCCTGCCCGGACTCAAGTTGCAGGGTGATAAATGCTGCTAATCTCTCTGTCAGGCCAGCTATGGTGGGAAGCCATGTGACCTCGACCCACCAGCCCACTTCCACACCATTCTTAGTCACACTCCCCTGCTTCATCTGCACTTCCTAAAGTGGTCAAGAAATGGAAAGGGCTCCCTGTCAAAATCCGCCCTATTTCAATCACTTATAGGTTTGAAAGGCATTCATGTGTATAAGCAACTGAAGCACATCCAATGAAAAGAATGGCTGAAAGTTAAAATGCCAGATTGAAAACGCATAACAAGTTACTCTGTAACTTTTAATTCATTTCAGACGAGAAAGCTAGTAGCTCTAAACAGATTGCTTACACCTATCTATCTCCTGAGGCTAATTCTAGAAGTTGCAAAGTGTTTCTTCTAGTCCTAAAGTGAGAGGGGTGCCTGGCCAAGCAGGGGCTCAGCAAAGGGGCTATGTATGGAGTGGGAAGTGTATCAGAAGTGGTCCTAATCTGTCCTGGGTGTCAGGCAAAGTGAGAACAGGCCATCGCCCAGACACATGGGCTTGCCACCTCCGGTGTGGCAGTCATGTCTCATAGAAATAACTCAATCCCCTCTGCAGGCTTGCTGGATATGAGCCACCTCTGATACAGACTTCTCTTATACTTGCAAGATACAGTCTAGAAAAACAGTAAAAAGAGTGGTGACGTTTATCATGATCGTGTTCCACCCAATGTTTCACCTAATGGTCCAACCATTAGTTGTTACGTTCTGGTCAAACCAAAACGGTTGTCTGTCAATTTACGTCAGACTGGATTCCTCAGGGCTTGCAACCTGTAACCTTTGAGAACAACAAATGTCCCAACAAAAAGGCACCAACCATTTACCTTTATTCAAAGAGCTACAGTGCATCCATCAGGTTGGATGAGAAGTGTCGAAACACAGCCACTTACAGGTCTCTCCAGAGATGTACAATCGAATTGAAGTCGGATTCTGGCTGGCCCACTCAAGGACAGTTGTCCTCAAGCCACTCCTTTGATATCTTGGCTGTGTGCTTAGGGTAGTTGTCCTGATGTAAGATGAACCGTCGCCTGAGTCTGAGGCGCTCTGGGGTCGGTTTTCATCCAGGATGTCTCTGTGCATTGCTGGATAAATCTTTCCCATTCTTTCCTGACTAGTTCCTGCCACTAAACAACATCCCACAGCATGATGCTGCCACCACCATGCTTCACTGTGGAGACGGTATTCGCCTGGTAATGAGGGGTGCCTGGTTGATGCCTGGCATTCACATCAAAGAGTTTAATCTTTGTCTCAAGGGATCAGAGAATTTGGTTTCTCATGGTCTGAGAGACTTCAAGTGCATTTTGGCAAACTCCAGACAGGCTGCCTTGTGCCTTTTACTAAGGAGTAGCTACCAAATGGTTTATCTACCATACAGGCCTGATTGGTGGATTGCTGCAGAGATGGTTGTCCTTCTGGCAGGTTCTCCTCTCTCCACAGAGGAACGCCGGAGCTCTAACAGAGTGACCATCGGGTTCTTGGTCTAGGAAGAGTACTGATGATTCCAAACCTCTTCCATTTACAAATGTTGGAGGCCACTGTGCTCATTGGGACCTCCAAAGTAGCAGAACCTTTTCCTTACCTTCCCCAGATATGTGCCTCGAGACAATCCTGTCTTAGAGGTCTACAGACAATGTTTTTGACTTCATGCTTGGTTTGTGCTCTGCACGCACCGTCAACTGTGGAACCTTAGATAGATCATGTCCAAATCAACTGAATTTACCATGAGTGGAAGTCAATTAAAAAAAGTCCAATTAAGCTATAGAAACATTTTAGGAATCAACAGTGGAAACAAGATGCTCCTGAGCTCAATTTTGAACTTCATGGCAAAGGATGTGAATAATTATATGAATGTAATTTCTTGATTTATTTTAAATAAATTAGCGTTTTTTCATGTTTTCATTATGGTGTATTGTTTGTAGAATACTTAGGGAAAATTTTTAGAGTTTTAGAATAAGGCCGTAACATAATTTTTTTTTGAAAAAGTGAAGCATACTTTCCGGATGCGCAGTAATCGAAGTCGGGCTGTGTCCTAAGTTCTTAAATGAATGGAGCTGGTCTTTCTTGGATGCCTCCTTCCCTCATACCTTACCTTTGTTACATCTCTGTGGCTAGCATTTTACCATGACTTAGGCATTTTTTTATTTATTCAACAAAAAATATTAGGTATCAAGTATTAAAGCAATATTGAGTTCTATCTCTTGGACATACATTTTTTCCCTCCCTTTCAGGCGATTGGCCGGAAATGATTTGTCTTTTATTCACCCTGAAGCTTTATCTGGACTCCATCAACTCAAAGTGTTGTAAGTATTCACCTTTGTGTTCCGTCATTCGTGTATGTAAAAGCACTCCCTTCCACAGACAAACACTCATAAATACCTTGTCTTTTGGCTTTCGTCCAGGGGCTCAAAGTCTAGTTGCTCTTCAGGTGAGGCCACAGGGATAGTAGTCAAATATACCGACAGTTGAACTTACACCCACACCCACACACACACACACACACACAAACACACGCATAGATTCTATAAACTAACAGACCTTCAATAAGTTACCTTTTCACTGTAAGCACCACATACATTTGTAAAATAATTATTTACCATGTAGTTAGTGAGTTGCTAGATATAAAAGCATAGGAGACCACATAGGAGACACTCCCGGACCCAAGCCTTCTGGAATACTCCTGAGGGAATGAGCAAGTGAGCAAGTATGAGAGCAGCAGTGAGACAGGACAGCATACTGTAAACCAGAGGGCAAGCTCCCCATGGCTTTATGCTTAGGACAGAGCCAGCCAAATAATCATAGCCGTCACTACAAAGGTCGGCTAATTCCCCTGTAAACCCATCCCACCGAGATGAAGACTTACACACAAACATATTGCCCTCATTCACCAAAGGACATGCATACCACTTATTTTTTAATGCATTTGCACACACACACACGCACACACGTGCGTGTACATTCTTGCGCATTGGGTGCGTACACACCTACAATTCCCGAATTCCATTTCGGTTGTACGCAGCCACCTCCTTACAGACCATAGACTAAAGGTAATATTATTATGTTTTTATTGCTTTTATTGCTAAACATTTAAATGAAGTAATCTCATGTTAGGCCTTCTTCTCTAAGGGTTTCAGTCAGTTTATCCAATTTGCTTTTCAGATATAGTTTGTCTAATAATATAATGAAGTATTTGTAAAGTGCCGTTAAAGACCAGCATTATTTTTGTACTGTAGAATGCAAACTCTAATCACACTGATAAGTAATTTTTGCATTGTCTATTTCATTCTAGTACAGTTTGATAGGTTGTGTGATTCAGTGCTTTAAAAGGATACAAAGGCAATATGTAAAATGTGAAGCCATCTAAAATAACTGCCTTTAACAACTTTTTATTTCAATTGTGTGTTTCAATGGACCATGTTACGGACAGATTTAGATATCTCAATTAATGTAATTGTTGAGATTAAATGCTTTTGAAAGAAATAATGTTTTTCTTTGGTAAACAGGTTTTCTTTTGGTAAGCGTATGTAGTATTTAGTAGCACAGTCTAAATAGAAGGTTTCTCAACCCAACTTGCAATATTTCTCAGGATGCTGCAGAACAATCAGCTGAGGACCGTTCCAAGCGAGGCATTGAAGAACCTTCACTCTCTGCAGTCTCTGTAAGACACACACACACCACACACACATACACACACACACCCACACACACACCCCACACACGGTTGGTATTACTCAGTATAATTGGACTTCACAAAAATGTGAATGTTTTTTTGTGTATTGTTATTTTTTTCAGACTTTAAAGTTGCATTTGCACTCTATTCTGAAATGAAATCAAGAAATAAAAAAAGTATTGAGTAAAACTGTGATTCATAGGTCATGTAGCACTGATCGTACATTTAGATCAATGAAAGCTATTGAATACGATGTTCAGTGCTGGATTGCTGAGAATGTGTAAAATGTATGTATTTTTAGCCAATACGTATATTGCACACATATTACAGGTCTTATGCCTTCTACTGAACGGAAATGAGCTAATGGATTATTGGCAGCCATAACCAGAACTTGTTTAAACCAGCACCTTCTTCCTCTGTGGGGCATGAATATTTCCTTTTTCGTTCGTTTTGTTTGTCAGTATACTCAATCCATAGGACCTTGCAGCGGGTCTTGCTGGGTCCCAGTATTCTTTTTGTCTTTCCCCAGCTCTTGCGTCTTGCTCCTCTCCACCTCTTATAAACTCAGTGGCTGTCTTGGTGACAACCAGCTGTCTGTCTCAGTGTGGGTGCCACACTGTCCACTGTGACAGCATCGCTCTGCCTCAGGGCTTCAGAACGCACTGGGGCCTAATGGAGCAATGTGGTGAAAAGCCAGCTTTCCACCATTATCACCTCTCCACAGCCACCCCCTGCCCTGGGCCTCGTCGCTTCGGGGGGGGGGGGGGGGGGGGGGGGGGGGGGGGGGGGGGGGGGGGGGGGGGGGGGGGGG